>JARKIC010003419.1:0-22266 GCA_029378375.1 Mycena olivaceomarginata | reverse complement strand
AATCTGCCTTCGTCCCGGTGGAAGCGCCAGGTAAAGTCAAACCGCACGCCAGGTGCAAGGCGCATGAATCCACTCGTGGTGGGGTTTTCAGTGTAGAGTTTATACAGCTATTACATACTGATGGTCAGAAAAAATGATCAAGATGACAGACAGTACGCACCGCAGATCCACCGGTTCTCAGCGCCCCTTGTATGAGAAAATCATTAAGTCAATCTGTCTGTCCATCATGAAGAGATGCATAATACCGTCTGCAAGATCTTGGCATTGCGTGCAGTGAGACATGCATTGTTGCTGGCTGAGCTGATGAGTGATGTGGTGTTTCCCCAGTATGGCATGGTCTCATTGAAGAATCTCATGGTGTAGATCCGGATCTGTGGCATGTCAGTAGATAGACCTAAGTTATACGCAGAGTGGGACCCGGATCGTCCGCTGACAGCTTGCCTGTGAGGATCTGTATATTGGTCAGCAAATGCCAAAATGAAAGAAGGATGCTACCGGCCAAATGAAGAACTCGAGGGAGGTCGGGTCCAGCCCAGCGTCATTAACTGATGTGAGACCATAAGCCAGCGCATTGTTCATTGCAGCAGAGAACCGCTGCACAAGAGCGCCCTCCATGAGCTTGGGTATATTTAACAGCTCTGGTGCATTATCAAGCACCCCTAAAACTGCGCCATCAGTAAAGACGAGTAATTCAGATGGTCTCGTACAACACTGGCTGAGAAGTACGCTCAGCTCCAAGACATGGTGTGAAACCCAGAGTGCATGGAAGTCCTTCGATTGCAGCATGACAGGGCACTATGAGTCAAGTTGAATACAAGACCTCCAGCAGGTGGAAAGGGTGGGTGCGTACAATGATTGTGCCAGAGGGACCATCTGTCACCGGGAGGTCTGAAATAGTGGCAAGTTAAGATAGAAATTATGAAGCTCGCATCCAGGAAGGTGGGTTAGAATAAAACGAAACCCGAAGCCGGGCTAGTGGACAAAAGAACAAAGCAAAAGGGGTGATTGAAAGGGACAGCAGAAGGGCGAGAAGAACGAAAGTGAATGGATGAACAAGCCACACTGGAGGGTTTTTAAATGTACCTATCCACCAGAAATAGCAGCATTGATGATCGAGAGCAAACTCAGGAAGAACAAGGTTTGTGTTGGACAATCAACGAGATTCAAACAGAGGCTTGTACCATGGGACGAACATCGAATACTGGAGCGAGTTCCTTTGTATATCGCTTAATCCAGTCAATGACTGACCAATGGGCATCGAAGAAGACTGGTGGAAACTGGCTGACAGGATTTCGCACATCGCAGGGGCACCACAGTCAAGTATTAAAAAGTGTCAGAGGTGCAACCGAGCATCTGGGTCTAAAGCATCAGTGCACGTGTCGGTGGCGCTGACGGGAGGTTCTTTGGGCGCTGCGTTGCAAGTTCACCAGTGGCCGTTGATTTGCGTTCAACTTATGTTCAGCTCGAAAGTACAAGGCAATAAAAATCCAGATTCGAGGCCTGAATCTAGATTGGCATCAGAGCAGAGTCCACGTCAAACCGACAGTTTTTTTTTGTCTTAAAAGAATGCACGGAGGCAGTTGTCGAGCCTGGTTGACAAATACACACCAACTAAAAATTCCCAGTGCACGATGCATTCAATTTGTGTGCACTCTGTCGCGAAGGGTGAGGATAAGGCAAGGAAGATGAGGGTGAAAAGCAAGCTGAATGTGCGGCCCGATCTCGGATCAATTCATCACATCAATGATCAGGGTCACGATCGCACCTTGTCTCACCCGTCGCGACAGAGCCAGGACAAAATGCTATCGACCCCACCACATTGTTACACAGAAACATGACCTTTCACATCATGTGTATGTTGATGTGCAAGACAGCAAACACCGGGCTGTTACGGCGAGAGGAAGGGCTCAAAGGGAGCTCGAAAAGAGAGGATCTAGGGTACTTTATCATATAGGACTAGTCTCCCAATGCAATCCAAATTTCCATACATATTTTCCAGCATTATACAACCCAGTATCTTTATTCCTAGCCCCTATCCCTGATTCTAACCAGTCGATGTGGGATGCAGTGTGGATATCCAGAGTTAAGGGTGCTGCACTTGCTCTAACTCCTTGTAAGTGGTTCACTGGTACTTCAGGTGTTGGAGGGGACGGAAAACAAAGACAGCGAAAAAATGATATATGAGAGGTTGAACCAAGGTGGGATGCATAGCAACATGACATGCTAACCACTAGACTAGCAGCCCTAACAAAAGCTAACAATTGATAGGGCAAAGTTATGGTATCTGGGAGGCGACCCGTAACAATGTGCTGGGTGGATTGGATCGACTGAGCCAGGCATTATCGCCTCCAGAGCTTGTATTCGCTCGCCCGAGTATGCCACAGCTTCAGTGACTCTGCTCTGGATTCGCTTTGGATGCAACAAAACACGTTCATGAATATTCTAACCAGCATGCCCACGGATCTTTGGGAGGTTGATGACCCCGACCACTGCACCTATGTGGTATGTCCTGCACTTCAGGAAGAAGAAAAAAACATGATTCAGAATGCATTCCACAATGGGCACATCGGCTATTGAGCCCAGAATTGGAATCGCTTCGAGATCTATGCCGCCGTGTTCGAATCCTCGAGATCTATGACTTTGACTCTAATCCTTCAGACAATACCTGGTCTTCGGTGTTCAAATGCTTTTGGCAGCTATTCCTATGCAACACATTTTCCCCAAACTGCAGAGACTCACATGGATGGTTGTCTGCATGCCATGGTTTTCCCATATTTGTCTCTTCTTGTGTCCCCAGCTCACATCCACTTGTCGCTTGGTGTTGTCTCAACCCCAAACGCATCTCGCCCCTCCTCCCTACGATGCCCGTGAAATGTACCCACACTGACTTCTGTTGGACCGTGAACACAGCGCTTAGAATTCTCAGAAACGTGTTGTGCATGCTTGCTAATGGTCTGTGGGCTGCTGCTGATCGAACCAGCTCCCTGTGGGGAGTATAGACCAGAGCATTTGAACACCTCTCAGAGCTTGTTACCCTCAAATCGCTCACAGCCGAATATTTCTCCCCGAATTCTTTCCATCCCGTGTTACTCCATACACCAGCACATTCTCAAATCTCCACGATTCTCACGCTGTGCAACATCTCCCACAACTTGCTCGTCGCACTCATCGATATGAACGACCTTTGGTCCTTCGTTTACCTGAACACTTGTATCACATCCACTCCCACTCTGCGGAGACATCATGTCTCTACGCTGTCATTGTGGTCAAATGCGACCCTATGACCCTCGCCTCCCTCACCCTCCATGCTTACTCCTCCATTAATACACCCCTTGCCCGTTCGACCACGTCACGGGAGCAGCAAATCACCTTCGATATGCTGTGCCCTTGTTCGCCTTTCATGCCATAGCAAAGTCCCCTGGAGCCCACCAGGGGGGTATTTCCCTTGATGATGTGAGCATCAAAGTGCTTGTGCACCGCTGGCCCAATCTACGGTCTCTCGGACTCCCGGGTGCAGGTACCGTGACCTCCCTTTCCATGCCACGCTCTGTGGCATCTATGAGCTCGTCTGCCATTGCCCCCTGACTCAAAGCCCCAAAAATCTTGTTTGATGCCTCTGTGGTGCCCAATGGAATTCTCTCACCCGAGAAGAAGAGTGGCCTGGCCTGGTTTGATGTGGATGATGCGGTGGCTGGTGGATTCGGCATCTGTCGCAGTGTATCTGTTTGCCCTCTTCCCAGGCTTGAAGGTGCTTATGTGGTCCCGGGGACACGAGATGGCTGAAGACGTACGGGAGCAGGTTGATCAACTCGATATGCTCTGGGGGGACGGTCGAGGAGTTTGCATCAGTAAAACTACAAGTTCATCTTTGGCATCTTTGACATCTTGGCCAAGATGTCAAAGATGCCCAGATGGATTTTCTCTCAAGATGATCCATCTTGGCTAAGCAGGTTCAATTTGCTTAGAAAGATGATTTGTCTTGTTTAAGATGTCAAAGATGTCCATCATCTGGGCCAAGACATTGATGGTCTTGCCCAAGTAGCTGCCTCAAGATGCTCGCTTCTGACAGGTATTCCACCAATATGAGATAGATATTGCAAAACTACACAACAATTTTGTACTAATCTAATCAGAGACAACCACATCATCCTCATTGTCGTCAATGATCTCAATCACCTCAGCTTCTTCTGCCGCTTCAGCTCTTTCCAGACTGCTGCCTCAGTGGAGCAACTTGTCCCATGGTATCACTGTCCACTTCTCGATGGTGCTGAGGTATTTTGTTGCATGCCGCATGACGAGTTTGTGGCCAGTCTGTGGGTTGGTTTGACTGATGTCGGCTCAGTTGTCGCAATGAAGAACCAGTCCAGAGCCCTTGGGCACAATATAAAGAATAAAATCAATTAACATCCTGAATAAGAATATGTTGGATGGATAACACACCAGACACTGGTCTCACTGGGGTTGTTGAAGGCCGCGAAATTCACGTACCTGAGTAGTGAATTCAACAATTCATCATCCACGTACGTGAAAATAGTTTCACTCACTTCCAGAATTCATGTACCGTTCATGTACATTCACAGAGGTCACTTATTGTACATGAAATTCAGCATCTTTTTCAATGAAGAAACAGCAGAAAAACATATCACGTTTAAGAAGTACTATACATCGAAAAGGAGACTGCGCCTCCTCGGTGTCCCCTGCTCCCATTGTGTCGGGACGTTCAATAGCGCAGAGTTAGTCGGGACTTGGCATAAGTATTTGCATCTGATGACCGCGGAGTGATGTGATTGTCAGATCAAAGTACCGGAACGCTGTTCTGACTTGCGCCATCTTCTCTTCTTCTTTCCCCTCCACCCAACCTTCTGGACATCTTGCTTCTCATCATCGCCACAGTTAACCCTACACCACCGATACCAGTACCTGCCTGAACCCGCCCATGTCTTACCATTGCAGTCTGCTTTCGTTGATTACTCTGGAGCTGGTGGGGCGTTGTGGGGCCAATCCACAAGCTCCGATCCTTTGCCGAACTGAATATATGAGTGTGTTGCCCTCCTCACCTCAATTCCACTTGAAACATGTCCCCAAGTATAGTAGAAATCCAGCAAGGAGAAGGAGAACGGTCGTTCTCGCCCCGAGCCAAATCGTCGCATAAACACGGTCCCCCAGCTCGCGCCACACTTCAAAGTCTCAGCGGTAGAATGCTCCTGGCAATGTCGAGCCCCAGCTCCCTGGCTCCGCAAGCCGATGTAGAACAGCCATGCGGCAGCGGATTCAAGAGCTCGAGGGTATGGACACATCGAGATCATATCCATTGGTCTAACATATTCTTCTTGCTCAACTCGTGCAGATGTCGCCATCCCAGGCTGGAATTACACCTTCCATCCCTGACGAGCCCACCGACCACCTGAGAAATGCCCCGAAATTCAAATGTGGGTGATATGGCAGGAATTGGGTCATGATAAGAAGCGATGGAATTCCTTTCAGGTCTGTGCTCACATTTATCTTCTTTTTGTACCCGTCCTCAGCCCTTGGTCTGCAAAGTTGTATTGCCGCGACGTGGCGACCTCCGGCTGCCTCAATTGGGATGGAAACTGGAAATCCCAACGGTCGGAAAAAACTGTCCATGGCATATAAAAGCGGTGCTTACACTAAGTCATTTCTTACTTCATTCCCTGAGACGCGCCGCTTCGAAGGCCAATGGGCCATCGACCACACTGTCAAGCAGTACTGGGACAGCCCAAGAAACTACCGGAACTGTGTCAACAACCCCACCACGTTCCATGGCAAGGAAGCTGCAGCCCGCCGTGCTCGCTGTGGTGAGTCTCCCGGTACCACGTCCCGCACTTCTCCCTCCCTGCCATCGTTCCCCCACCGCGCCTCGTTCCAGTGGCTCGCCCACGCCGGGCCCGTCCCATCCCCACACTCTCCCAATCAACTGTCCCCGGATCAACGATTCGGACGATGATTCAAACGGTGACAACAACGAATTCCTAGATGCCTCAGATCCCGAATGTGCTCTAGACGAAGGCAATGGGAATGGTGGGAAGTCGGCAAAGGCGAAGGGTAAACGTAAAGCAACCACGCAGGGCGGGAAGAACCCGAACCAGGCACGGCGCGACCAAGTAGGTTACTTTACTGTATTTTTCACGAAAATTGCATGACATTTTATGCCCTTATTGCGTGATTATCCGTTTAATGGCCAGTGAAAGAATGTATCAAATCACGCCCCTTGTCATGTAGGATTCACGTCAAAAGATGGTACTTCCTTATAGTGAAATCTAACTTTTTCTATGCGAAGTTCAGGTAGTTTTTGTTGCATGAAATTCAGGCAAAGTATGGGAAAATTCACTGACTTTCATAAGGAAAAGTACTATAAAAGATGTGGATCATGCTAGGTGAATTTCGCGGCACTTGACAGCCCCAGTGTCTACAACAAAACCAACAATGTAGGACCGTTTGAGATGTTTGAGCAGAGTGAGGTAAGGATATGGGACTTGAAGTGAGAAGGCTTAAAGCTATGGGGCTGCAGCGAGGGGGCTTGAGGCTGTGGAGAGGAAGGGAGCTTGCGACCAAGGGTTACGGACAGTGCACTTGAGAACTTGAGTTCGGGGGCTTGAGGCTTGAAGGGTAATGTTTGAGGTACAAAGCTTGATGTGCTAGGGCTTGAGGGCAGATCCGAGCCTTGAATACCACCGACGTTGCTGGATCCGGTGTTACGTCAATTGAAAGGCTTCGAGTCGCTGGGTTTGGGGAGGTGGGGATCTAAGAATGTTGGAGTGCATGATGAGCAAATTGGGCAGTGCCAGGAGGACAACAAGGGTGTGGGAGAGTGTTGGGGAGAAGACAAAGGTGGGGGAAAGAGGCAGAGGTTGTGTGACGTGGCAACGAGCTGTCCATCAATCACGCCATTGATGGGCAGAGTTTGATGGGATGGGAACCACACGTAGGCGCCTGGAGATTTAGGGCAGGGCTCAGCAAAGTGTTACGTATGACCATCCACGGTGTACAGAACCTATTGTTCATCGGTGTGGTATCCAGATTTTGTCTCTATTTCCTTTGAGCGGCCGCAGTTTAGCAGGGTGACTCGGACGGCTTGGTCATACAGGCCTCCGTCCGAAACTATCTCCGGGAGGTTTTCCCTGATGCAAGCATACCAGTGCTTCCTTGGATAGTTTTCGCGCATATCTCTTTTCTTTCTCTTTATAAATAATGGGTGTCTGTCCGAAGCCTTTGACGCCCTGCATATGGTCTTTTCTACCCGAAACTGTGGATTGTCTCAGACTAGGCGCTAAGCGCCCAATCTCTTCACCCCGAACTGTGGATTCTCGCACGGCAGGCGCTAACAGGCGCCAATTACTCACACGGCCGGCGCTAATTATCCCTTGCCGCCTTCGGCTCACACACCACCGTTAGGATTTCTGCGGCGATCTCTCAAATAAACTCGAACCCCAAATCCACTCCCCTGATGTGTCACCTCACCGATCCGACTTCCGTCCGATTTTCAACCTCCGCTTAAATTATTTATGTCTGCAGGCAATCTGGTTCGATTGTTTCATCATAACTTTCTAATCAGCGGGTGCCGTCCTCTGCCACGTTTGGGCTGGCCTTTAAATAAACTTCAATATGTGAACAAGCAACAGATTCTCTCTGCGCATTTTGTCCGACGGTGAGTACCAATGGTCAACCTTCTCGGTTATTCCAAAGCCGATATAAGTCTCAAC
This sequence comes from Mycena olivaceomarginata, assembly GCA_029378375.1. Lineage (NCBI taxonomy): Eukaryota > Fungi > Basidiomycota > Agaricomycetes > Agaricales > Mycenaceae > Mycena > Mycena olivaceomarginata. The sequence goes on along the minus strand of JARKIC010003419.1, from coordinate 14,545 downwards.
GTCAACCTTCACAGGCACGCCCAATGGAAGGGGATGCGAGGCCGCGAAGTGGCCGAGCAACCGCTTGTTACGTTATTACTCATATCTTAATTACTCATATCTTAAGCAGATGCCCCGAATCCGAGTGCACCTGTTTGTACTGCCGAAATTTCCCCATTCACTATCTCAGTTGACCCCCTGTATCCGCAATTAGCTCAGACGCCGGGGCGCTTAGGCAATTTTCAAGTGCCCTATCAGACCCTCAAGCTCCACTCGAAAGGCAGGGTATCCATTATGTCGCTTCTATTCCACCCCCATCATCTCTGCCTTCCCTCTGCCTGTGTCGCAGCCTCCGTTCCTCTTTTCCGTCGTACACTGCAAGAATGAGCAACATATATTCGAGACACTCAAACCATCTACCAAGGCGCGGGTACGCTTCAACTCTAGACCCTCAAAGTTCCGCGAACCTCAATCACGCTATTTACCTCCTGGCCCTCCGCTACACCTCAGACATCAATCAAGTCCTCCCTGATATCAAACCGCTCCATCAAACCTCGCGCGTTTGTTCACTTCTGGAGGTTTCGAGCTGTAGAAACTCCGTAACACCTCACGCATCGCCCGTCAAATCCAATCAAGATCAACTTCAAGTTCGTTGCCAAGGCTCAAGTATTGGTCAAGAGCTCGAAGTCGATGTTTGCTTCGTCATCTGAACACAACTTCCAGGCTTTCACCGTATCCTCTGCCGGTCAACGCATTCTTGAAAGTTAAGATCCACGGGATTCAGCTAGTAGGTCGGAAGCGCTCTGGGAATATGGTGAGTGACATCGTCGGTCCCTCATTTCCTGGTTCTCAGTCTTCACAGTCGCAAGATTTACTCGCCTTTGTGGGCGCAGATGTAAGAGGCCTGAACCATCGCGCGACAATGTACTTCAACGGGATTCGCAGCGCTCTTCGGACCTCTTTTCATGGTGGCCAGAAGGCCTGTTTGTCGATTTCTCGCTGCGCAACACTGGAAAAAAGATATACGGCACTCGATGCATGACTGCAAGTGACCGCGACTTCACGGAGGCGGGTGCCTGCTAGCGATCCCCTATTCTTTTCAGTGAATCCTAACATGTATTCGCTGACATGCTATTCGGATTTGCATTAGTTTTCTTCCTCTCGGGACGAGTATTTCTTTCTGATCGGGTCTCAAACCTCTCACGAGTTTGGGAAGACCTGGCACCAATATGAGGATGTCCGTATTTTATACCCAACCGTCTGATACTCAGTTATCATCCGAGCAACCTTCGCCCATCGAATACATCTATGACCGAATGGAACGGGCTGATCTTCGAAGCCCATCGTCAGAATGCACCAGTGGTAAGTCATTCTCGCTTCAATGTGACAACAGAGGCTGAAAGTGAGGTTCGCAGTTGACCCTTTATTGAGCCAGACTGCGGATGTCGACTTCTGCGGTAAGGCCTCAACCTCAGCAGTCCAATGTGGGACTCTGGATAAGGGCTTCTACAACTACCATTGCCAGTACCACGGAACCTTGATTCATCAGATGCCATTTTGTTGGTCGTACCTAGGTTCTGAGTAATGAACTTTGTCAACCATAGTAAATCTGCGGAGCGCTACTTTATGAAGTGCGAAACGGAACCGTGAATGGGAGTGATATGCTCTCAAAGTCTTAGTTTAATGGCCCGGCGTCACGTTAACACTCAGTGGTTTGACGACTCCGAGTGGGAAGGCGGTACCGACTGGGCCTAAAATACGATCGTTTTGCGGCTGTATTGGTATCATGCCATTGACATTCAATCTCTTGCATCCTGCCTTTGAACCGGTTTCACAGCACTAGCAACACACATGTATCATGTTGAACAACTGCACTCAGAAATTACCGTAACTGCCGGAGCGAAGCGAAGGCACATCTTGTTAATATGTATGCAGATCATCATTCGCACGAGATTGCTTTCTAGTACATGTACCAACTTGAATTTAATAAGTCTATCTTTTCATCTTTCATCAGGAAAACCGAATGTATGAGCGCTATGCAGCGCTTGATAGCGCTTGACAGCACTGCATAGTGGCCATAGTTACATCCGGTTTTCCTGATGTTGAAACTCGAAGGCGTCTTTTGCCGTCTTGGTAATGTGCAGAAAATGGCCACCGCAAGACGAGATTCACAAAGATCAGAGATGCTCTGCCAAGAAGAAAGATGCCTCACCAAGATAAAAGATGCTTTGCCCAAGATGAAAGATGCTTTGCCGAAGATGGAAGATGGCCCCTCAAGATGGAAGATGCCCAAGACGAACCTGTAGTTTTACTGATGTGCATTCCACAGTTTGGGCCGCGACGACTGCGGACGATTTTTTTTTGACTTCGGACCCCTGAATTTACTTCTGGTCTAGATGTTTTTCGAAGAATCTATGGATCTGTCGTCCGTATGAAGTTGTGGTCCAGATGGCCAGCTCCGCTCTGACGATAATCTACATCGAGGGCCTCGAATCTGGACTTCTGTTGCCTTTGACTTTCGACTCGTCACTTGAACGACGAATCGACGGCCGCGGTGAGCCTGAAACCCCAGTGTCACAAAAGCCTTCCATCGGCGCCACCGACGCGCGCGACGGCGCCGACCCTTCAGACCTGGATGCCCGTTCGTACGAATCGTATGTCTGATACTTCCCAGCAGAGCCTATGCGATATGCCAATACTGTCAGCCTTCCCGCGATTCTTTTTCGATGCCCGTGGGGCAGCCATTGACTTGATTGGGTGATCTGCAACGGACCTCACTCGAGTGTTCGGCGTCCATCCCCTGCCACGCAAATCCCTTGGAATCCCGTTGATTGTCTCCAAGAACCCTAAAATTTGCCGGACTGCCGAACGCGGACCTTGTTCTCCCTGAGTTTGACCTCAGTCATCAATAAGGCTATTTCTGGCGAAGGGGTACGTTTAAAAAACCCTTCAGCGTCGCTTGTCCCTACCATTCACTTCTGTTCTCTTCGCACTTTTTCGTTCACTTCCCTCCACCTCTTCTTTGTTCTTTCTTCCCTTCTGTCAATAGTTCGGCTTTGGATTTCGTTTTATTCTAACCCACCTTCCTGTTCTCAAACCTGCTTTCTTGCCAATATTTCTTTGCTTTTCATCCGCCCAAACGATGTTGTCCTCCGTCCTCGTGATTGTTCCCTTCCTCGCGGGGACCTTTGCCGCAAACGACTGGAGCACACCATGCGTCACCGGACAATGCTCCTACGGTACACACTCTCATGCGAGATTCCTAATCCCTATCTTGACTTGTCGCCATTTCAGATCTCCCTGCGACAGACGGTCCCTCCGGCACTATGAAAATCGTACGCACTCAATCCCCCTGTCCCGCGTGCTCTCGGCGTCTCATATATATCTTAACAGTGGGGCTCTGAAAATGCCATCACAGACATTACACCGGCTGCACACTGGCAGATCTTGGACTGTGACCCGAAAGCTCTCTCGCAGAACATCCGTCTTGTTGTGCACCAACGACAACCCCACCAGCTCGCTGTGCGGGCACCTGTACCAAAACGGTGGTGCTGTGAACAAGATCGTGCGGCTTCCCGAGGCGGTGTGTGCTTTTTTTGGCCATGAGTAAACAGCATGAACTGACAGCGCTTGGGCAATGGTAACAGTGTGGGGCAAACGCCTTCGCGCGCGTGTCGAAATCCTGGGTCCCCGACGACCAGTCCATCCCAGCGTCGCTCCAGGCGCGCGTTGTGCGCCGCGACGGCAGCCAGCCCACAGTCAAAGCTGTGGCGATCGACACGGACTTCGATGCTGTGGACTGGTCCAACGCGGGCAAGGTCAACATCGCGATCCAGGGTGGCATTACCCAGGGTACACCTACCACTCCAGTGCCCGCATCCCGCCGTGCACCTACCATCACTCAAGCCCCCGGATCCCGCCGTGGATCCCGCCGTGGCTTCTTTCACTCCCTCTTTTCCAAGGCGGAGAGCGCTGTAACTAGCGAGTACTTGTTCTGAACTTTTTTTCTTTTCTGACCGGGGTGCAGATGCCGAAAGCAAAATTACCTCCGTCGCCGGTGAGATCACATCTGATGCTGCGAGCCTCGTCACAAGTGCGTATATCTCACTCCTGTAAAGAATCTATTTTGACCTCCGTTTTCTGCGAACAGAGGCAGCTAGCGCGGTCAAAAGTGCCGCCCTCATCCGCGGAGAGTGCCATAAACCACGCTCTCCCCACTTGACAAGACGGAGACGCTTGCACCAAGCAAGCCATTGACGTTTGAAGGAAACACAATATATTCATACCTCGACTGACTGCGGCGCCGTCCTCTACATCACTGAGCGTGGACGTCGATGGGAATGCGAATATACAACCGTCAATTGCCCTGACAATTAATGGTACATTGGCCACCTCTTGAGGTGGTGATTGTGCTTTCTTCCTTACCTTCTCGCAAATGCTGAAATCCTTGCCCCCGAAGTTTACTGTCTTCAAGGCAGTGTCCACTTTAACGGCCCAGTTAGAGGCGACGCTCACTGTATCTGCTGATCTCACGGTGAGAGGGTTGTTTATTGTGCTCTTGTCCGGAGCTCATCAGAATTCTCCAAGGGACATCTTGAATCGACGATTGAATTGTTTAGTATTGGTATCCCTGGTATGTTACCGATGATCCGCGTGTTTTTATACTTAACGCGCCAGGACTCGACTTCCCTGGGGTGTTGGAGGTTGGTCCGACCTTTACGGCAGAGCATTTTTGTTTCTTTGGGAGAAAGGCCGCAGCTGAAGGTTATCCAAACAGGTCGATGGTCAGATCACTGGAGACGTGGATCTTGCCATGGATCTGGTAGTTGGCATCAACTTCAATGCGAATAACGCACAACTCACCTTCCCTTCCGACGATGCAAGCAACTCCGACTCGAACGCGTTCTCTATCGGCGACACCCGTACGTTTCGAGTCAATCTCAGCGCAAACGGCCTCACAATAGTATAGCACTTCAGCTCAGCGCAAGTCCAAGTGTCAAGGCGACGGGTACACTGGGCGTTCACCTCATTCCTAAAATCAACATTGGTTTAAAGGCTATAGGCGGAAAAGTGGACGCGACAGTCTTTCTTGCCTTTGACACCAGCGCTGAGCTGGTGCTGAGCTTGGATGCCTCCGCTGGGATAACGAAGACCATCGGTGATAACTCAACAGCGTCTGCGTCTGCGGCCGCCTCCAGTGCAGAAGCAACATCTGCGGTTTCCACTGCGGACGCCTCCAGTATCGATGCAAACCGCTACAACAGCATCTGTAGATCCTGGGCGGTCGCCTCCAGCGTAGATGCGACGGCTACAGCAGCTTCTGCCAATCCCACCGATACTTGCCGCTGTCGCTGCCAAACGCGACCGGCACGACCACCAGCGGATCGTTCGGTGGATGCGTTTCAGGTTAACGCAGGGATTGACATCAATGCCGGTGCTGAAGGAGAATTCTTCAGTGGGACCTCATCTTCCTTTGATCCCACATCTGCTCATGTATACACGGTTGTAGGTCTCTTGAAAGACGTCGCCCAGGTCTCGCTGTTAAGAAGAAGTTCCAGCTCTTCAAGGCGAGTTCTTTTCTCTGTCACACATCCACGAAGCTAACGGATGGTTGTAGAAATGCTTTGGCGATGGAACTACCACTACTATACCGACCAGACGTGCGATGTGCGCCGTGTGCCGCTCTATCGTCGGGGTCTGTTCTCGTGCCCCGCCCCCGGTACATCGGCCCCGGAAGCCCGTTACCCTCGGGTACAGTGTCATCTGCCGAAGTAAGTCCTTTTCTACTCGATGCTTGTTTGCCTCACTTCTGAACTCTGGCTCCAGCATCACTCCTGCTTGAGCCCCCAACTTTCTCCTTGTTCTGTGCCCGCGAAATGTGTCGAGTGTTTTCCTCATCCCCCTCGTTATAACATTTGTCTAAGTATCACCCTCTTTATGAAATATTTATCTCATTTCCGTCCAATAATTTGAGTACAACTACAGTGGACTTGCAACGGAAGCTGGAATCTGAGGAGGGCTAGCCACGAGCGACTCGCAACTTGTGCTGGGAATGTTTAGCACCGAGTCGACCGTTTCATATCGGCCGGGGCCCATTGTTTCTCGAATACAGACCTGCATATAAGCCATGATTGATATTTCAACCGGAAGAAGTTGGACTCTGAACTTACAATTACTGTGTGTATGAATGAATGTCCTCAAATATCGAGCGAGTTTCATCAACAGTCGATTACTTTATTTTGGAATCCACGTTACATGAGCGAAGGTATGTGCGAGATACAGAGGACAGGGAAAAATACAATGACCACTGAACATGCACATTGTGAGCGAAAAAGTAAAGAGTGGACATGTAAGTTTGGGGGAGGTCGGGATGTTACATCCCACAGCCAGCTGCGATGACGATTCTCACTCTTCGACAACCTGAATCTATTCTGATTTAGATATTTTTTGAAGTAGAGTGTCTCTAATATTGGGCTTCACAATAAGTAGTAGTATGAGATCAAAGTTCTGGCCAGTACGACCGTCGTCCTATCCTTGTATTGACCAGAGCTAAAGTTCGCCGTACGCCACACGTCCGTCCACAACCGTAGCCAGAACCTGGACACCCAAGATTTCAGGCGCGGGGATCTTCATGATATCGCGCGACAGCACCGTGAAATCCGCGCGCTTTCCGCGCTCGAGGGACCCCAGGATGGTGTCGGTGAACGACGCGTACGCGGGGTCGATCGTCATACCTGTGCGCGAGGGAGCATGGAAGATCAGACACGCTGCGAATCGAGCGATGGAAGGAAGCAAGCGGCTCACTACGCAGTGCCTCTTCGCGAGTAAGTCGCTCTTCGGGGAACCTGTACAAGAACATGAGCTACTGGGTAATATTTTGGGGCATAACACGGACCACCCGCCGGACCCATGGGGCGAGTCTCCGGCGACCGAGATGCGCGTAATCGCAGCGTAGAAACTCGCCAGCGGGTTCATCGTCTCCACGGGGAAGTCTGAACCAAGCGTGATTCGAGCGCGGAGCGAACGGAACGCGTAGAGGCCCTTGACGCGCTCGGGGCCCTGCGCCGGGAGTCAATCTTTACATTTCATCAACGCAAATTTGAACTTACAATCTATCCTGCGCGTACCACATACGGTCGGCGGGAAGGTTACGTGGAGGCCGCGAAATTGCCCCATGGAAAAATGCATGTTATTATCCTCCAAATGAGTCATTTTGGCGACTTGACGTCCCAGGAGTCATGCAAGAAGTATTGAAAGATGATCGACGATCACCCAATAATTCCTCCCACAGTAATCAAGTCCTGCTTTTGGTCTGAAACCGCGCGTCCTAAAGGCTTCGTATGTTGGAGTGGTTCGCTATGGGAAACCCCAAGGGACATAATGGCACTGACAATGGAGTCTGTAAGTCACCACTATGTTATGTTTGACCTCCCTCCCATTTTTCCATGGCTTACAGCTCCATCTGACGAAGAACTTGAGAAGAACTTGTTTGACTACCAGCGCCGGGCTCTTTCTTTGCGACTTCGCATCCGTTACTTGCAGCAGGACCACCAGATCTACATTGGGTATGCACTGAGCTATTTTCCATGGGCTACTAGGGGCCATCTCATTTAAATTTGATGCAGATTGACCAAACTGAAGGAACTCAACAAGAAATTCTGTGTACTTAGTGCCTGCAAATTCGTGGTGGTTGGGGAATCCACCGCTGCAATTGCGGACATTATGTCGCGCGATGTAACCAAGGCCAAGGACCAGACACAGTTAAAAAATTGCTTCAATGCGTTTGAATCTCACCATTCCTCGGTATGCCTTTCGCTTTATTCATCTGGATGTAATTGACACATCGAAATCTAGTGACTTTATTCGTACAACGATGACGGGTCTGGTTGGTCCATTTCCCTCAGAAAGGCGTAAACCTGGACGGGGAAAAGGTCCCAAACAGCGATCCGCCGCCACGCCATCGGTATTTTTCAAGAGATCCATGCTGATGGCCATGAGAAGCTGGCTGAAAAGGCTCTCCGTATGGGTCCCGGGATTGGGATAAGCGGGAGGACGTATGCGTGTGTTGGCTGGACACTGGCAATTACTGTCCCGAATAATTAGCGAGGACTGAAAAAGGGACTGAGGCTGTATCGCACCACCGAGTCTTCCTAGTCTTTGCATATCTGCCTTGGTCATCAACTGCGTGTGCTCGAGCCGCGGCCGCAGCGCAGAGACGTTTACGCCTTGGAGGGACGCCTCGAACGCGTCGAGTACGATTCCATTTGCACGGTCCCCGATTGCATGAACGTGCTGGACGACAAAATAATTAGCACAGGGAAAGCGATGGAGACAAAGACGGACGCACCACCTGCCACCCGTCCCGGAGGAAGCGCGGGATAAAGTCAAAGGACATCAGGCGAAAGGCGCATGAATCCACTCGTGGTGGGGTTGTCGGTATAGGGTTCATACAACTATTACATACTGATGGTCAGAAAATAAATAAGACAGCAGACAGGGGGCCCACGTACCGCAGATCCGCCCGCAATCGAATCTGTTTCCGAAGTCTTCCCGTCCCGTGTTACTCCATTACGCCGGCACATTCTCAAGTCTACGTGATCTCACGCTGCACAGCGTCTCCCACGAGTTACTCGTCGCACTCATGGATATGAACGACCTTTGGTCCTTCGTTCGGTTGAATGCCTTCATCACGCCCACTCCCACTGCCGCGGAGACATCACGCCTCTACGCCCTTATTGCAGCTAAATGCGAGCCTACAACCCTCGGTTCCCTCACCCTCCACGCTTACTCTCCCACCACACCTCTACCCGTCGACCTCCTCGCGGGAGCAGCAATCACCTTCGATATGCTGCGCCCTTGTTCGCCTTTCATGCCATAAGCGTGGTCTCCCTGGAACCCCCCCGGCGTTTCCCTCGACGATGCGAGCATCGAGGCGCTCTCACGACGATGGCCGAATCTACGCTCTCTCCACCTCCTGGGTGCTGGGTCCTTCACGCGTGACGCTACGCATCCGTGAGCTCGTCCGCCATTGCCCCCAACTCAAAGCCTTCAAAATCTCGTTCGATGCCTCCGTGGTGCCCGATGGAATTCTCTTGACCGATGAGAAGAGTGGCCTGCCTGTTTCGATGTGGATGATGCGGTGCTGGTGGACCCGGTCTGTCGCAGTGTATCTGTTGCCCTCTTCCCAGGCTTGAAGGTACTTATGTGGTCCCGGAGACCCGAGATGGCTGAAGACGTGCGGTAGCGGGTCGATCAGCTCGATGCGCTCTGGGGAGAGGTCGATGAGTTGCATCCCACAGTTTGGGCTGCGACGACTGCGGATATTTGTTTTTGACTTTTCGGTCCCCTAAATTTACTTCTGGTCTGCATGTTTTTCGAAGATTCTATGGATTTGTCCTCCGTATAAAGTTGTGGTCCAGATGGCCAGCTCCTCTCTCACGACAATTTATATCGAGGCCTCGAATCTGGACTTCTGTTGCCTTCGACTTTCGACTGGAACATCAGTTGAACGGCGAATCGATGGCCCCGGCGAACCTGAAATCTAGTCTAGGATCTGATGAGGGGTCGGTAGGGAGGTCGACAAGATCAGACAAGATACGCCTTCGCTTCGCTCCGGCAGATAAGAAAGAGGATTATTATTGTTTAAACTAAAATCTCATGGTAAGTCATATTTGTGGTTGTAGATTCCCCTAAACGGAATAGCACTCTTGCGTGAGTTCGCGGGCATCAGAAGAAGTGAACCTGACTCCACGCCTCTCATGAGCTGCGTAATTATTTCCGGTCGTTTCAAATGAGTCACATTGCTCGGCCAAGTGCAGATCGGGTATCGAAGCTGCGGCGGAAGGCGTTCCGAGAACTTCTTGCCCTCAGGCGCGCCTGCATATATGCCTTGCGCAGGCCATTGTCAAAAAGCAGATACCGAAAGATACTGAGGCCGAGCTTGTACGAGAGAAACCAAGTTGAGGCGGCTGTAGTTTCCACTGCGGATATACCTGTTCATGAAACGGAGCAAATGTAGGACAGTCCAGAGACTGAAAAGGCCGGAGGCCGGGACGAAGAAAAGTACGGCATATACCGCATTTGGTACTGAAAATTGAAGAAGCACTAGCGTTCGCGCGGCTTCGCCGGGCCGCTCTCCGCTTGGCTAACAGCAGACATCAGTAAAAGGAGATTGCCGGCGGAGTTTAAAGGCTTCGGACAGCGTAATTTTATAAAGAGAAGAAAGAAACTTGCGGCCTTCATCCAAATGAAAAGAACCGGGGCTCGCTTCGCATGCCGTATTTTTCCACGCATCGATCTGTACGTACCGGTCGGAATTGGCTAATTTGCATTGAGGGATTTAATCGCGGACGGTATGTAGAGGAAAACGGACCGTAATGACATTGGGAAGCAAACCAAAAGTTATGAATAGGCCGTCGTCCCAAACGGCATTGACAATGTTCAAGATTTGAGCTTCGTGTGTTATCGTTGGAGTAAGACACAGTTTCTTCTTCGGACGATGGAACCTGATCTAAACGGAAAAGTAAATGAAAAACCATTGAAAGTGACAGAAGACACGGGCCTTGTCGCACGATACCTTGGAGGACCAAGCAGTGAGTTGTCGGTGACGCCATGAGTGGAGGAGTTTAAGAACAGGCAATTTATGCATGCTGGGCTGTGTCAAAATTGCACAAATGGGGTCGTGTCGGGGAGACATGCACAGCACATCCTGCGGGCAAAGTCAGTGCACAGTTGCAAGAAAATAGCGTAGTCCGCGGTGGCTCGGGGAAATGACCACCGCTGGGAGCAAGGCTTCTGGAAAGGGGAACCGCCCAGCCTTAGTGTCTGACGTGATCGCAGATTTCCAAGAACCAACAGAAGCATTGCAAGGTCCACGATGCGTCCAATACTGAACACGGGGAAATAAAGTTGGCGAGTGTGAGACGCAAGCAAAAGATCTTGATATGGAATCACAGCATTGCTCGTTTAAGTTAGGATCATTTTTTGGAAGTGGTCGCAAAGATCCCGGAGCCAGAAGATACCGTATCGTTGAGTTCAGATGGAGAGGACAATAAAAGAACAACCAAAGCGATATATAGAGAGCTGAGGGATGTGTTTTGCGTGAGGGAGCATCCTCGATAAGACTGATCTGGAAGTGCAGAGTCGAGGATGGCACGGAGCACGAGATAAATTTCGTTATCAGATCGAAAGACACGCGTCCTGTGAACGGCTTGTGCCGGATCGGCAGCTCGGATGTTTTCAGTGGTGTCAGTTTCCCAAACGGTTGGCTGATTTCAAAGATAGTGTCAGCCCCCAAAAAAATTAGAAGGCGGACCGTCACAGTTCATCCCGCGAACGTTGCTGCGTGTAAGTTCCGGGCTGCGAGACCTGCGCGGATGCACTGCGGTCAGAACGGCGAAAATTTCAACCAGCCAATTTGGGAAACTTCCATATTCTACCACGGGTTTTTTCCTATTGTCTCCATTGTGATGTTCAATATATCAAGGAAGCCAGAGACGACATCTTATCAACGTGGAAGTCGGGGTCAGCTGCCCTGAGAAATCCACATTCGAGCCAGTAAGATCCCGACGAGCATTGACAGATGGTGTGAATAACAGTGCACTGTAATAGCGGCGGCAAGGAGATGGTTGATAAGTCGACTTTATATCCGGCCGCATTGAGTGAAACTCGACTCAAGCAAATTTGAGAGTGGGGGTTTATTATTTCAGATATTACAGTAGCTTACTAACAGAGGGCAAGTTGTGAAGCAATCAATTCCTCTCGAACGAAGGTTCGGGCCTTGGCCAGTTGGGCCGCAGTCCCGGACACCGATGAGCCCGAAGGTGTGGAAGTTGCCGCCGTGGTTGCCACCGTGGGTGCCAGTGTGGTTGAATGTGTTGCTGGAGTGGATGGCATCGTCTCCGAGGAAGAGGAAAGGAAGTTTGTTCGAGTAGACGGTGCAGCTGTCGTCCTAAAACATATGAGTCAGTTTATTTGAACACGCCAAGATAGACATACGTTGGAGTTGGTCTTTCCGAGGGCTGAAAAACTTTTATTTGAATGTCTCTGTAAGAGAAATGCGGTAAATCACATTTGAGTCATAGGATAGTTATACGGGTTTGTAGCGGAGCGATTGAAGGCAGAATCTTCTTGCGCAAGAGAGGTAGATATCGAGCTCTCAGAGGCGGCGATGTTGCGCCTGGGGTGTCGGAGCTCGTGTCCAGCGAGCCATGGATAAGGCAAAGACACAGCTGATTATTGGATGAGGAAAAAGCGTTTTTGAAAGTACCAGGCATGTACTGGACAGTAGAGGCTTTCGTGTCGTCGCGTACAAAATCCGAGAGAGCGACAGTAATGAGTCAGGATGCGTGACCATCATTGAGCGTTTGAGGACTTCTGCTCACATGACCAATACCATACGCTATCGAAGTGAATTCATCGGGTAGGGTAAGTGGTCCTTCGATTACATGAGGATGAGTGAGCAAAAATATACAGCACGTATTATAAGTATCGCTCTCGGGATTCCCCAGCAGCACTACGAACATCAAGGCATTGAGAGGGAGTGCGTTACTGACCAGAGACTTTGCCGTGGGTGGGGTCGCGGTTGGCTGCGCAGTACGGGCGGCGAATGCGACCATGCCATCTGGGACCAGGGGTGTTGTACTGGCAGTGAAACACAGATGTCGGCTGGGATTGTAGTGTTGTCCAGGCACCAGACATTGGTGCTGTACTGGGCGTAATGGGTAGGAAAATTAGAGTTTGGCTTAGTGACTATGACACGACGGCCAGCTTTGAGCTGAAAGAAACCCAGAATGTAAAACTGGACATAGGTGCGGAGGGAAGGATTAACCGTTCTTTAAGATTTTGCTCATTCGGCAGTGCTCATCAGTTTGCCCATCAGTTTGCCCATGTTGGTTACTTTCTCCATAAGGCTTAATTACTTTTTGCTTTCTCTCCTGCCGGCTGCTTGCGCAATCCACAAATTCATCGTGTTCCTAAGCGGGACTTTCTCCTTTCGCTTTCTCTCTGCTCTTCCTCTTAGACTAACCCCTTCCGTCGTTAACCTTCCAGGCTTCTTAGCTTAGCCGTTACATTTAGGGCGAAACAGCTGACCCGTGTGTGCTTCTTCTTTGACACGACGCAGCAGATCGCTGACTGCTGCCTACGGCGCAGCGTGAACTTACTCATCTGGCCGTGAGGCCATGTAGTCTTCCCGGCACATTCTTGACGTATAAAAGTGCACTGCTGTCGGTTGGAAGAATGCCATTCCTTCGCTCACTTTCCTCGTCCTCGAGTGTTTCTATCTGATGCTGGGGGCTCTACTCGATTTGAACTCGAGTCTTTTGTCTGGTTGTCCCAGCATGTCTAATTGATACCACTTCGCAAAGTACCGCTTTCGCTCAAAAACTCTGTTTCTGTGCCTGGACCGGGGATCACTCACAGCCGTGTGATTGCACACTGCGGCCGCATCGCAGTGAGGTGGATAAAAGACGAATTCCTGATCCTCTCGCTGTTTCTATCCGCTCTCTCATTTTTCATCTTACACCTCATTTGCTCGCCCGTCTGTCTTCGCTAGTGGATGCTTCCTTTCAATTTTTCCCTCCTGGATTCAATCTTCACGGAAGATCCAGTCCCGTAAATAGTACGCGCAAGATCCCGCTTCGAAATCTCTCTCTTACCTACCCTCAGATCCCATGTATCGAGGTCCCAGACTCTCAAAACTGGGCAAGGTTATTTTCGCCTTGCAATCCCAATGCACGCAATGTCATAGTCCTATGGCGACACAAACTATTGCATTTGCTCACTGTCGTTGGTACTCTTTGATTTTGCTCATCCTGATGTTATTGGCTTGATGGTTTGTCTCTTAATGCTCAGAAAGTGGGTAATGTTGCCCAATTTGACCTCGCTCTTCCTCCGGCCGCATTTTCTCGCACTGTTCAATGGTTATACCCTGATCATCCCGGCTACCATTACTTTTGAGAAACTTTTGAGAATCTTCTATGGTTTGTTGCCCCACAATTTCAATCTGTCCCTGCCTCTCTGATCACTTCACTACAGGTTTTCAGTGCTCGAAATTGCTCACTGGGTTCCAATGATTTTTCATGCACGTCAATGTCCTGTTGTCCATTTGGTTTGCCAGACCCAATTCTATAGAATAGGTCGCAACAAAATTACCTCAAACAGATTGATCGCAAGCTCTGTTTATCCTCAAGTAATTATCTGTTTCCTTTGTTATTATATACCTTGCAGCATTGTATTTTCTGGATGCAATTTATATTGCTCACCTTTGTTTACCGGAGCGAAGCGGAGGTTCGTCTTGTATATACATATTATTTACTCTTTACGTACAAGTCAGCTGTAGCAGTCACATAGTCACATCACTTGGTTCTTATCACAAACCACCACACAAACCCACTCAAAGTGTCTTTCCAGCCATCTCTGAGGCTCTGATGGAGGTATGAGCTCTTGTATTGCCTTGCCTGGCACACGCACTAGGCACTAGGCAACTATATCACTACTACTTCTATTCCTATTATGATACACTTTCACCTTCTACACGACAGCTTATCACGCCTTGTCTGCTCAG
>JARKIC010003418.1:0-22336 GCA_029378375.1 Mycena olivaceomarginata | reverse complement strand
TTTCATAAGGTGTATTTTCTGTCCCTGGAAGACAACACCGATGCCGATAATCCGTGGTCGGGAAAGGATGTGGTACTGCGTTCGCACAAACCCTCAATTTTTTTTGACCCCATCCTTCTAGGTACTGCGTGTTGCGAGGTGTGTTGCATTCAACCTCAATACATATCGGAAACAATTCCTTTTTCTTCAGGAGGACGATAGAAAAGGTCAAGACAGAGAACGAAATGGCTTTACTCCGCGACCTTCGCGCAGCAGGAATCCCTGTGCCCGAAGTGGTTTTCTTCGATGCGGACCCGAACAATCCTCTAAAGTACGAGTACAACTGCCTTGAACGTATGCATGTCCCGCCAAATATCTGTGAAGGGCAGGATAAATATTTATTTTGTTTCTTGCTTTTTATCAGGAATCGCGTACCCATCGCTAGCAGATACCTGGCCAGTCTTTCTCCGGGGCAGCTCGATTCTGTTCTCGACCAGCTCGTCGACATCTTCATCAAGATGTGGACCATAGATGTTCCCCGAATGCATGGCAGCCTGCGTCTCGACGGCACGAGCGGGCCTGTCATCGAGGAGACAATGTGGACGCTGTGCGTTGAAGTTCTCTATATACTGATCCGTCTAAGTTAACGTTCTCTTGTGCAGACCCGACATCACACGCTACTTCCACGCCCCGCCCTACAATCTCACCTCCGAAACCTTCGGGAGCCTCAACCCGACGGACTCTTATGCGTCCTGGCCCGAATACATCTGCGCGTTCCTCCAGACGTACGAGCACGTCATCTCGATTCACCCTTCAGTTGACTGGCTGAGGGATCTCCTACCGCCCCTCCAACGTGTCATTACCATCCTCACCGTCGGCGAGGCGCCGTGGGTTCAACGCCTCCGCGACGCGCACGAGCTCCGCCCCCGCCTGTTCCACCGCGATTTCCACTTCGGGAACGTCCTCGCGGACGAGGAGGGGAGTATCAAGGCGGTCATTGACTGGGAGTTTGCCGGGATCGGGGTAAAGCGCTGCTTCTGTTCCTCCCTGCCATAGACCTTCTTTCTTCATTTATGCTGAAGCATAGTACTAATCACATTGGATGCAGCCCTCCTTCGCCTCCCGTGCGTCCCCCCTCCGCAACCTGCTAGGCTATCTCCGGTCCCTCCTGCCACGTCTCGCCCACCCAACACCCAGGAACTAATCGACACTTGGGAAGCCAAGTTCACTAGCCGCCTTGCGGCTCAAGCGCCCGAGATCGCGGCACAATGGGCGCGGGATAGATCGAGCGGCAGTGTTGGGGGCCGAAGGGGAGGTGTGTACTTATTAATATTCCGTTCAGCGTTCCCACTCCTCATTCCTAAATTCTCTCCAATTCTGATTCTCATTTCTTCTCAGGCTTTGAGCGACCTGCGAGAATACCTGCGATCCTGTCTTGAGATCGGGGTGCGCGGGGAAGAGGCTTGGGGTGCGGCAAAGGTGGACGGCAAAGGGGGTATCGGGACTGTGGTTAAGAGTTTGCAGGCGCTGGGATGCTGGCAGGACGATTTATTTGTCCGGTGAGCAGGCGAGACATGGATTTTTGTCGTCGTTAACTCGAGCCGCGTGTTCTCAATGTTATGCATTGCTTCATTTCCCCTCGATGTTACTGAATATTCTTCATCGCGCCGAAAACAGTGCATCTTCAATCCACTGGCTTTGCTTAGCACTGCAGCAAAAAACCTGCTGCAAATTCATCTTCGCAGTGGCAAATTGCTTCGGATTTTGAAAGTCTTCCAAGTCAGGCGACCATGGGCAGATTGCATCAGCAGGGTTTCGCATAGAATTTAAGCATCCGGAAAGGAGAGCGAATCCAATTCTTGTGTCGAGCATATCTGTATTCAGTGCAGAGGTCGCTGGCGGCAGTTCCCGGGGGCATTCCCACGGTTCAAAATTCGACAGTTTATCTGCAGGAAGGCTGGCGAGTAGTAGCACACCGAAATCGTGATTAAAGCTAGGTAAACACTGCCAAAATTCTAGGAATCGGTGGCAAAACAATAAATTCAGCACAAATTCGAGTTTACCCACTTTGGAAACAGACCGTGTTTCAGAAATATCCAGTAGCACTTAGGCATGGGACGGGACTGAACAGAATAATGAGAGCGCGAAGAGTCTTTCAGGAGTAGTGAGAGGTTTCACTCGATGTGATCCGGGTGATGTGGTGGTCGAAGTAGATGTGTTGCACGGAGGATAAAGGCTGTCTAGATCTTACACATAGTTTCTATCCTGTGAGGAGTCCAAGAAGTAATTTGAGGCGAGGAGAGGTGCGAATTTAGCAGCAGGATGGTGGCAGAGCCTCAGAGGTAATATGTATTATGGAGTCTGTAGATGGCGAGAAATTATCGGGCTCGGAGTCGTCGACTTGCCCTAGTCATTCAAAGGGTAAGCATCTGTGGCGTAGATAGTGGCATGGAATACAACCATTTCCAATGAAGCGGCGTATTGACATTCTCAACAGCTCTCTGAGCCGCTGCCTACAACCCCCCGCGCGTGCGTAAAGGTGGAGATGAAAGGCCAAGATGTAGATTTACACCATCGATTGATTTCAGTTCAATTTAGCGGCCTGGGCAGTCGGAAAAAAAAGCAATCCATACCGTAGCGCTTGGTGAATGGCAACTGATAAGTCCTGCGAGCATGTGTATCAGCTTCATGCAAGCCGAGCGATAGGGCAGAAGAATCCATACATGCCAACAATCGTGTCTCGCCATCGCACTGACTGAGCGCTCGGTGGACAGAAGAAGATCGTGGTTTAATCATGTGTGTTCTGAACAAGAACAGACAGGAGGAACGCTCGCCAATAGCTGCGCCGAGGTGAAAGTGGTGAAAGACGTCGACGTCTGAATACAAACATGGAAGAACCCGACTTGATATCAGAGAAAACTTGTCACTTGAGTGAGAAATCATGTGCTCGAGAAGCTCACCGCTCTTCGATAGCAAATATAATATCCTACACCGTCGTGTATGGACCGAGACGCCGTTCATGGTCATTGTGCAACAGGCACCCGGGATTTTGAGTGTTGTGGGCTAGTCTCTGCTACAGAACCGATATACCGGTGTCGAACAAGTAAGGATCAGTATATGGTCTACTAGATCATCCAGTCATGATGTTGTTGACTGACCGTCTGATTTTGAACACTGCAGTACAGCGCGTGATGGTAGCCAAAAATTCTGAGGATATTTGAGCATGTAGAGAATTCGAAGGGAGCAAGGTCTCTAACTTTTGGCGAAGTGGTTCATCCAGAACTTAGGATGCCATGGGATCAGTTTGTAGACACAAAGAATTAAACCACGTTACAAGCCGATCTCATATCGGGACAACGCTGGGTGAAAAACTTAGCGTTCGCAGTACACATCCATATACCCGTTGATTTGGATCTACATGAATATCTTCAGATTTATTGACTCACTGATTGAGGGCCGATTCGTTGTGATACGGAACTGCTGGCACAGCCACCTCGTTGCGTAATCAATCACAAGGCGATCTTGATTGTGGCCCTCACGGTGATCGACGTGTTCTCTCTCTCGTTCGTCGACATGCCGTCCGAGCTTTCTGGACTGTTTTCATGCATCAGGTCGATGTCAAGTTCATTCCAAAAATAATCGCGTTGTCCAGCCGCCTGGGCCACCGTGGGTCCCTGCTGAGTTCCGGCGCTTCCTTCCAAGTATTTTCTCGAAATTCAGATCCTTGGGCTGGCTAACCAGGCTAACTCTCGACGGATGAACTGAGGTCTGTTCATCCAGCCTTGGTTGTCGGCTTTCTCCAGAGGTCTTCTGGATCCTGCCAGTGTCGGCAGTTCGGCGCATTCCGATACGCGCGCTGACGGGCCAATGATGGACGACGGATTGGCGCCCTTGGCATTCCTTCCCAACTCAACTGCTGCTCACGGCTTGCCGCGATGTCGCGTTCTTGATTGTTGTCGATGCAGGAGTGGGCAGGAGAGCATTCTACGACAGTACCCGTTGCCCCCAAAGAAAAGGCTCCGATCTTTACCACCGGTCCCATGGACAGTGCCTGGGTCTGGTCTGCCTGGTAGCGCCTATCGCGGAGGCTGTTTACTCCGATGGTTGCATGGGTCCCGCATTTTAATTAGACAGTTTTTGGCTAATGCCGCTATTTAGTCTTGTCGGAGAATCCATCTGGATAAGCCGACTAAATTTGACAGAAACTTCAAAAGGTCTGCAGGAGGATACGTGTGTTGATTCATTTTCTACCCTGCCAGTATTCAGAGTGAAGCTCAGTCCAAAATTAAATCTTTAAGACCGCTGTCGGTGAGCTGTTAGCAGTCCAAAGTTGATTGACGCCATCATTTTTAGAACACCGTACAGCTTATCCTTCCCTCGTGTCCTTCTACTTATAAGTAGCTGTGCTCCAAGCATGTACCCGCCGGTTTCACGGTCACCCAGCCCATCTTTGTTCCATCGCGATGATAGCTTCTCGAGATGATTCCGCGTCTTTTCCCATAACAGAGGCGCAAATTCTGGGCAACTACTGCGAGACTCTCACATATGGCATGTACTTGGTGACATGTTGTTTCTGCGCCCAGAGCTTGTTTTGGATACAAGTGGTGCAGCGACTCAGGCGATCGGGCGAGATCCGGTGGTTCCTGGTCAGCGTCTTCTGGTTCATCTTTGTGGTGAACACGTTCGACGATGTCATCGGACTGGTCCATAATCTGGCGGCCTTTGTCAAGTACAAGGGTAGTGGCGGCTAAGGAGGAGCTCACAAACATTCATGATTGGATTAACATCGTGAGGGTGGGTCCATTACTCTTACAATCGTCATTACTGTAACTGATATTCCTCAGTCCTTTGACCAAACCGCCAATATGATTGTTGGGGACTTTGTCCTTATATACCGATGCTTCGTCGTCTATAATCGGCGGTGGCCGGTCGTCGTGCCGTCGTTTGTCCTCTACCTCACCGGGATTGCAATGGCGATCAAGTTGATGCACGTTGAGATTACAACCACGGCGGGCAACGGAGCGATTACTCTCAATTCCAATGTTATCAAACCGTGGTGGTCTGCTTTTTTCGCCATTACTGCAGCCCAAAACGTTCTCACAACTTGTAAGCTCCCCACTTTTCCCATATCCAGCGCTTACCTTCGTGTTGCAGCTCTCCTGGTGTGGCGCATATGGCGCGTAGAACACCAGAATGTGATGTTCCGCGGGAGAACTGCTTCGTTTACCCCTGTCCAGCAACCTCGGCTTCGCAAAGTCATCCGAGTAGTCGCAGAGTCGGGTCTAGCGTATAGCACCTTGGTCTTCCTGACTTTTGTTGTGAGTGTCTGCAACAGCAATGCCCTCTACCCTCTTTCCGACGCGGTAAGTCCACTCCCCTCCCAGCGAACCTGAGCCTGATCTCTCGGTGTAGACGCTCCAAGCGACAGGGATTACATTCAATGTGATTATAATCCGGTCAACTCCACGACGAGACGAGCAGTTTAGCACCTTTGACAACACCGAACGTGGTACGGTAACAAACTCAGAAGGGCCACCAAGCCGAAGAGCGTTTAGCGGATTGCAATTCGTATCGCATCCGCCGGCAGCCCAGAATACCAATAATCTCGACATCAGTATCACAGTCAAGTCTGAGACCGACCGGCATGAAGATGGCGACAGCTGGCGTCCCGAAACGTATTCGATGAAGGACGTTGGAGCTGTATAAACGTTAACGATCTGAATGAAACCCAATGTATTACTGATATGGTGGATCTAACGAATCTTTAACTTATCAATGACTCTTCTACAATATACCACGGATTACTTGTACGCTACGGTTTTTCTCATCAATCTGTACTTGTACGAATATGACCTTGCTTTTGGTCCAACTATATCTTCAACGTAGCGCGGTGATCCTTGAAACATCAATAACAACAACGTTCCAACACTCCAACGTTAACGCCAGCGCGATCCGATCCAGATTTTCGCCCATCTGCCGGTCAATCTCGTACACACCCGGTTTATCGTGCCGAGCGAACCATGATCACTGCCTTTCGCGTTCCTGGAAAAAACAAAATGGTTCAATGTCGAACGCGAGTTGTTGTTCGAGATCTAGCATCGTGGCATTATATATTATACCGTCGCTGCTTCCCGTCGCAACCCAACGCCCGGGGGGACTGAACTTAAGTGTGCAAATCCGCAGGGGTGATCGCGGAAGGTCTCGAGGAATGCCCGTCGCGGAATCCCACAAGCGGGCGACGGTGTTCCAGGACGAGCTGCGTGCCGAATTAATTTCTTATTATTGACACCACATCTATACTAAGAACAAGCACGCACGTCGCGATAATTTTGTTTATGCCAGCAGGATGTCAATGGGCAGGACACCAGCGACTGGTTACCGCGTGTTCAACAGGACTGGACCCGGCCTAGTACATACTGGATTCGCCGGTGGACGGCGCGCAAATGGCGTCGACCGTCCATATGCGCGCGGTCATATCGTCCGAGCAGGACGCGAGACGCGTCCCGGAGGGGTTGCACCTGATTCGGTCCATTTCATACGTGTGCCTGCTGTGGTTGAATTTGCGAGTTGATCACGTCAATTTTTTTACAACCGCACGGAAAGGTTTTCACCGGTTCGTCGAGACAGCAATCTGACGTGGGATGTTGAGTATTTTTACCATCATAATCGAACAATAAAAACTGTAGTACTTGCCGGTGTGCGCTCGATATTGCATGTTCCGCTTTCGTGCCTTCATTTCCCGGCCCACAGACAGGCGGTGCAGTCCAGACTGGCCGTAAGCGGCCACCTTCCATGTCGCAAGATTTTGACAGCAGAGACGGGGCGCTTCTCGGCGATACGGATTCAGCGTCGGGTTCAAGATGCCAATAACGGTTGAAACATTGAAATCATTACCTGGTGCTGATAATGCGGGAAATACAGCTCGCAGAAGCCCGCGGAGAATCGAGTCGCATGAGCCGATAGCGAGTCGTGTGCCTTCGGCGTTCCAATGCAGCGCAGTCAGGTCCGAGTCCGGACGTTTATTCAGGTTGATATCCAGCCGGCGGGGTGCGCTGGGGGTGGGGCATTGGGATTTTTGGAAGGGGACGGGGATGTCCCATAGATTCACAACCGCGTCTTCGACTGCGAGCGTCAGACGCACATAATATATGTGGAATAGCAATGTAAATACCCCTCTAATAGAGTTGTACAAGATTGGAGGAAGGGAACGATGGAGAAGAAGGAGGGGACAAGTCACCATTGATTTACATACGCGGACTGGGACGCGAGCGATAATCTCCTCTGGAGTCCAGGTTCTGTATGATGTTCTGGCCAGTTCGCATGCATTCAATGCGCATCCTGCACATCAAGTCAATCCGCAAGCATGTAAAGTATGCACACCCCAGAGCACCCGCAAAGAGAACCCGAAGTGCAGCCAGATAGAGATCAATTTTCGCTTCCAAGGAAATCCTTCTTGGTGGCCTCTTCCGAAAGGCTGAAACAGTGAAAGTGCGAAGTGCTGACATGTCAAGGTTTGGAACAAGAGGAAGATGTACAAGCAAATATCGTCGTCGCCTGACTCGCGGTTTCGATTCTCGATTCTGTTGACGCCAGAATGTGCTGGAACGTCGCTGGAATAAAGCTGGCAGACTGCAAGACATTGGCGTTCAAGTTGAAGGAGCGAATAACGTAAAAGCATCAGCCAGTGGTCACAGGCGTGTGACAAATTTTCGCGCGCCTTCAAGCCCAGCACTCCCTTCCCTTTCCTCCTCCTCAAGGTGAGCCCTGGCGCCAGTGAACCACCGTCCAAGCGCCGCCCAGTTGTCCGTATGCTGGCTTATGCAGTTTTCAGCGCGGAAAACGGACGGGATGGGCTGGATGGGCGATATTAATGTGGATGACGGACGACTGACCGACTTTTGCTCAGATGCCGACCCACCTCTCCAAAAACGCGCAAGCACCGCGGCCACGTCTCCGCCGGTCACGGTCGTGTCGGCAAGCACCGCAAGCATCCCGGGAGGTCGTGGTCTCGCTGGTGGTCAGCACCACCACCGGTGCGTTTTTTGTCTTGTCTCTATTTAGCTCCTCCTCATTCTCCGCAGGACAAACTTCGACAAGTACCATCCCGGTTACTTTGGTAAAGTGGGTATGCGCCACTTCCACCTCACCCTCAACCAGCACTGGCGGCCCATCATCAAACGTCGACAAGCTCTGGAGCCTCGTCCCCGCAGAGGAGAAGAAGGGCCTCAACACCGCTAAGAGCGACGTTGTTCCCGTCATCGACAACCCGGAGGCACGGCTACGGCAAGGTCCTCGGAAACGGGCTTCCCCTCCCCAAGCTGGCCCGTTCATCGTAAAAGCACGCTTTCGTCAGCGCGATTGCAGAGTGCGTTCGCGTCTACTGTGTTCTTTGACCTACTGACGTTCTGGCAGAGCAAAGATCAAAGAGGCGGGCGGCGTCGTCAAGCGCATCGCATGAGCAATTGCGGCTTGCATTCCTTCTTTTATATCTCGCTACATATGACAATGAATGCATCCTCATGCCCCATGCCTGACACTTGTAAACATTGAGCGGGCCCATACCGCCGATAAACCGCACGAAATGAAGGATTTATCGTGGTTATCAATTGACACCAACCCTCAATCGACCCGACCCACGTCTTTGCACAAGTCCTCACTAATTCCTAGATCCCCACTCTGGCGTTCCAATCACCTATGCCCTGGTCGCATCTCTCGAAACTGAGAGTCTAGACCTGCTTCCGATCTTAATTGCTTCTGAAGCTGATTGCTTTGCCTCCTTTGTAGCGATCCTGTCCCGCGAGAGAGACCTCATGGAGCAGCTCGTGTCCGCTGGGATGCAGCGGACGAGATACGCGAGTACAATGTCCAT
This sequence comes from Mycena olivaceomarginata, assembly GCA_029378375.1. Classification (NCBI taxonomy): domain Eukaryota; kingdom Fungi; phylum Basidiomycota; class Agaricomycetes; order Agaricales; family Mycenaceae; genus Mycena; species Mycena olivaceomarginata. The sequence continues at coordinate 13,488 of JARKIC010003418.1, read as the reverse complement.
TACGTACGTCGAGATCGAGAAGCGCGAGCCCGAGGCGTTTTTTGGCGCTCAGCGACGCGTGCCCAGGCGGCGCAGAGCGTGCTGGACCCGGACTGTGACCTGTGCTGGGCTGCTGGGAGGATTCGTGTCTTGAGCCGGCACAATTGGCCCTAGTGTAGGATTCATTTGAGCTGAGGTGACCAGAGTAATGCAGATGGCAGGGGCGATAGGTCATGGCGTTATCTTATCTGCACTGCCCACCAGCCCCTTCACAATTTCTGCTTCGCAGTCCCACACACCATCCTTTGTTCTGCACCCTACGCTGTTCGTATAACCACCTTCCTCGCCGATCATGCCAGCCAGTATGGACATGCCAGACGATATAATTTCAGAATACTGTTCGCCCGCTCTTCGAGTGTCCGACGCCGCATTTTCCACCTTATCCGTCGCCGGCGCCTCTCCCTTCATGACGTTTCCGAGTCCAGCTCAGCATATCTCGTCGTCCTCCAAATCCTGGCTCCGCGTCGCCACCCCCCTCCTATACGGCGTCGTCGTAATCCGCTCAAAGGCCCAAGCCCAGGCGCTCGCCGCCACCCTCACCGCCAACCCCGCGCTCGGGCGCTTCATCAAGAAGCTGCGCGTCGAAGGGCGGATACGCGATTTCCATGCTCAAGATTCTGCAAACCGCGTGCGGGAGTATCCGATCTGTTCCTCTCGCTGGGACGTCGCGTCGGTCCGACAACGCGTGTGGGCTGTGCCGCGGCCTGCTGTTGGTGGATCCTGTCCGTGTCATCGTTGACGCGCCCAGCTACTACCGAGATCTGACCAAACCCGCGAAAAAACTGGCTGAGGAGGCGCTCGAGAAGTGTATTCCGACCTGGAAGCAACTGGTGCCCCCCTCCGTTGTTCTTGTTTCTTCGCGTTTTGTTCATGTATACATACCGATTCAGGCGCAGTTCGAGATTTTGCATCACGCCTGCGAGAGCAGTACGATTTCCACGGGGTTGCGCCAGGCGCCAAACATCAAGACGCTGGGTGGTCTGGGACTGTGCGCATTATACTGTGGACCATGTGGCCGCGTATATGCGAACGAATCGCCGCGAACCCTGCACTGGAACATATCCAAATCAAACCGATCGTGTCGCGGCAGAACCAGTTGAGGTTCGCCCGGCGGATGGAGCTGTATGATTCGATGAAGGAGGATGCAAGGTTGAAGGTGCTTTTGGATTTGAGGGACGAGATGTAATTCTCGCGACTTCTGTCTGCGCTCCTGGGCTCACTTTCCCCCTCAGACCCATGCCGACGGACGACGAGGTGCCACTCAGCCCTATTGAGCCACCCTCCAGTCCCTTCGTATACCCTGCACGGCTGGCGGCCAACCCGGCACACGAGGACGCGATCTGGAGCCGTGTGTTGTTTTCCGCGTTGGCAGTCTAACACTTTTATTGAGGAAGGTACGAGCTAGAAACAATAAACTGTCTGACTAGAGAGACTATCTGGCGCTTCAGATTCAATTCAGACTCAGACATGACGTGGGTGCTCCCACCACGTCGCAAGGTGCCGGCGCCCCTTTTGGTGTGCCGGATGTTTGCGGTGCGTCCGCCTCCTCCATCTCAAAGCCTCCTTGAACATTTCTTCTCCGTCTCTGTAGCGGCTCTGCATCCCGCACCTGTACCTAAACCTCGAACTGAGGAATATCCGGTCCACACAGCGCTTTGCGGAGCGACTGGCGCAGAAACCCGCCCTCGGGCGCCACGTGGCGGTCCTTGCTTCTTGACCACGGCGGCGACACCGCCATGTTCAAGAGCATCAATCGCGCACACGCCTGCGCTGGTTGAATTGCATGGCGGCAGTTACTGTCAGCCCATCACATGGAAGGTGTTTCAGCGATCTCGGTGCGGCGACTGGGGCCAGTCTGCGCTCCGTGCGCGGGATACGGCTCGCCAAGGCCAGTGGCGCAGTCAACCCGGAGGCGTTCGCGCTGTTTCCGCAGATGCGGGAGTTTTGCTGGGCGTCGATGACGGTGTTCAAGGTTCAGAGCAAGTTGATCCCGAGCGGGACTTTTGGTATGCTTGTGGAATTGACGGTCAGCGTGTTTGACGAGTCGTTTTTGAATGTCCTGGCGTACATGGAGTGCGTCTCGAGTGAGAGTCTCTTTGCACTGTGCTGATTACTGTCCAGGTTGCCTGCGCTGCGAAGACGGTTTTTTCGGCGGCCGCTGCCAGCGGCGGCGCGAAGTTCTTTCAAACACACGGCGCGAAGCTGCGGGAGCTGAACGCTTTCGGAGAGCCAGATCGTGCATTCTGAACTCGCGATATGGCGCAACTGTCCCGCTCTGACTGTCCTCGGTGTTGCGTGCGACGAGAAGGTGGGTAGTGCGCTCTCTCTTATATATATACTTATTGATGATTGCGCGCTGCAGCAACCCCGTGAGCTCGTTCTGCTTCACGACCTCCGACGTGCACGCGTGTCTTGAGCGCATAGTCTTACGTTACGACGCCGCAGTATCGGTATGAAACACACTCCATTCACCACACCACTCAGTACACCTCTAATCCGTTGCAGGTTGAAGCTGCCGCAGCAGACGCAGCTGAACCAGTTGGTAGCGGGGCTGCGGACCACGGCGGCGTTCCCTGCGCTGCGCGAGATCCAGCATCCGTGTTGCAAGTGGCCTACGAAAGAGTGCGTTTTGAAGCCACGGAAGTGTGTTGATTTTAATGTGACTTGATTGCAGCCCGGAGATATCGAGCAGTCCGTGGGTGAAGATGGCGGAGAGTATGCTCGAGCGGGACGTGCATCTCTTTGGGCCCGAATGGGTTGCACTGGCGGCATAGGTTGAAGTTTGTACCGAAGACGAAAGCAATGAGTGTCGAGATGCCGAGCCTTTACCTTATTCCCGGCCATCAAAATCAATGTTCCCACGGTTCAATATAGTCCAATGTCTACAAGTCTCATTGTTCAGGAAAACTGAAAGTCGTCAAATAAAATGTGCATGGGGCCCTATTCAACCGTATAATCCATGGTTGTACCAGGTATTCTAAATTTTATCATGGACTGTGGGGAAGTTCCTCCCTGCTGCAGTTCCCTCTGGTCCGCCGCCCGGACATGTAAGACGATTCTCGTTGACAACACGCTATGCATAACACGCAGAAACCTAGGAGGCATGAATTTGACAGAAAGCGCGCTGATTTTCACTCACGTGCTGAAGAGATCGACCAGTTCAACCTACATTCGAGGATGTTCAGCGGAGACAGCAGAGAAGACATTCAGTGTCTTACAGGTGCCCAGATAAGAACGGCGAGATTTCCTGCCGAAATTACTAGTTCGGGTCAAAATCAGCGAGTACAGAACGAAGAATGCGGTGAATATCTACAAAACAGGAGAACAAAGTACGAGATGCCATCACGATACAGTGTCTTGATTAAAGGGTTGTTTTGAATGTCGAAATCTCTTCACTTCCTAACCCAAAGAGTGCAGATCATCAGGACTATGCATGATTTATCTGAGCAGCAGTAACATGAATGCAGTACTCAGCAATTGCATACCGGTTTCATTCCATAGAGCGAGAATAAAGGCCACAACAAGGATGATGCTCCCGTCAACCAGATGGCATCCGGCAACTATGGCAAGTGGAGGCTGGCCGACTGGTGTACTGATTATTCGGATTTTCTGAGCTTTTGTCAATGTAGCACTCACATTGAGACTTTTCAAAACAACGAGACCACAACAATTGTGATCAGAGCAAACACCTATCAGAAAAGTCAACTTCGAGAAATACAGCAAAGCGGGCATACAGTGTACTGCGCTACGAGTGGAATGAGAGCAACGGGCGCTGCAAGCCCATCAAGGCGTATGTGCGAAGGAACCAGAAGAGCTGAAGGGTTTAGAAAAACCATAATTCTGAAAGAAAACAAACACACAACCTTCTGCAGTCGCAATGCCGAAGACAACACCCCCTTGATGTCCATAAATTTACCGCACATTTGTTTACATATGGATGAAAACCTACAGGACGTGAAAACATAGAGCGGCAAACAAATCTTCGGCAAGCGATGTTCAATGTATTGAATCCTTTACTTGGGATGCCACACACCTTCGTATCAATATTAGGAGTCAATTCAAACTAGGCTCGTATTAGGGCAACATCTCGGTGACTCGACAGGGCAAGAGATCGTACACCACAATATCAAGGGAACATCGATGAAAGGAGGATATCGAGCAAGCACGTAGAATATCTTGGTGAGGCTCCATTTCGTGCCCCAGACTAAAGATACCTGTGGAGTAACTCAGAATGACAATCAGAATAGTATTCACTTCCTTACTTCGAGATTGAGGACAAAAAATAGTCGAAAACCTAGGGTTGTGTTGAATACAATCTGGCCGGACACAGGCGAGGTTGTTGAGGGACGTACAAGAATGTGATACTTGGCCACTTCAGAGGCAACATTAGTAATTATTCTTTTAAATCACGGCTGAACCGCGTGCCATGCATGTACTTTGATCGATTTTAGTTCCGCGCAATTACAAGAAATATAGAACTGACTTTCACTTGTTGAAGTAAGAATGCTGATTGAATGTCAGCCGCCATCGATTCAGGGGACTCTCCAGACACCTCCATCTGGATTTTTGCGAAGAGGTGGGGGCAGGGGTGTGCGGACCCTCAATCACCAGTCAGAGCATTTATAACGGCCTCCGAGTCGAACCAGTGTCGCTGCCCGACATTGATCCTATGCATCGAGGTACGAGGTTGGCATGTGTAGAACATCTGTCTATCGAAGAGACTAGATTGATCCACGAGGTAAGCTATTTATTTTGGGGGCGAAAAGGCAAAGCAACTCACCTAGAAATTCCGCGTTTGAGCCGAATGTTGGCTCTGCAAGCTCTCCAAGTGCGGCTGGCTGCTGCCGAACTTGTTCTTTTCCGTTTTCCGGGATGCAGACTGGTTTGCGCACATCCCGATACCATTTTTTAGGCATATCGCTTCCATCATGCGTTGACTTCCGTGATAAGTACTGTTTTTGAGGACCGATGATTATCGGTTTGGAGGTCCGCATCCCAACTTTAGTCCTTTTCAAAAATTTGTCGGGACTTTGTGGACTTTCCCACGGTTTTTGAGAGTGCAGAAATCGTTTTTTTTCGCCGAGGCGGTCACTTTCAATTTTTTTGGGTCGAAATTTTGCCAGAATCCTGTCGGGATTACGGGGACCCGACCTATTTTGGGATAATCATCGGTCCTGTTGTTTGTCGGCGCCCACGGTGCACGTTTAATTGTATTCTTGTATTCTAGGGGGGCTGTCAGTCAGCCGTGGGAATGAAATTCGCCTGGGTCGTGCGAAACATCAGTGTCATCAGCGTGATACGCGTCAGCCGCCGAGCCAACGCTGTTCTGCAGCCTCCCGACGTCGCCCACCGCCTCTCGTAGGGTGCCCCCAGGTTCTACTCCATAATTTTTTTTACTAGTTCACAGGAATTTCCTGTGATTTTTCCTGAATTTATTCGCATTTTTCCGTAATTTCGCGGTTAGTGTAGATTATTTTTCGGTATAAGTACTGACTGAGATCGATCCCAGAGCCTTTCTTGACGATCCTTGCAACCGGCGGCACCCTACGAGAGGCGGCGGCGACGTCGGGAGTGCTGCAGAACAGCGTTGGCTGGGCGGCTGACGCGTATCACGCTGATGACACAGATGTTTCGCACGACCCCCCGGGAGTCCGATTTCATTCTCACGGCTGACTGACAGCCCCCTGGTGCAACGTTAATTATAACGCATTCGCATGCCGAAGGCTTTGTCGCACGTCCCAGTCTTCCTACTAGTGACCATCTCACCTGCCGCCATGTTTTCGACAAAACCTGGAACCCCAACGGCCTCGCAAGTTCCAATTAGCTCATTTCGGAACAAACACACTGACTCCAGGCTGCCTCCATATTAGCACATCTATGTTACCGGGGGAAGTACAGGATTGGGGCTCTCTCTCGCTCTCCTTCTGCAAAAAAAGGGGCGCACGTATCCATCGTCGCGCGCAACCAAGCTAAATTAGACAGTGCTCTGGCGGCAATGGAGGTAAGATCACGGCAATTAGTTCCGGACGACTCAGATGTTAACTTAACATGATTTATACAGAGCTACCGGCAGTATCCAGACCAACTACTAACAGTATATTCCTTCTCCTTGAACACTGCTGCAGAGTCTGCGGCAGCCCTTGAGGCAGTTTGCAAGCCACACGGTGGACATGCCCCAGATGCTGTTTTTGCATGCGCAGGTAGCTCCAAGCCGAAGTTCTTCCTGGAAATGAGTGCAGAAGACATGGAGGCAAGGGATGATCAATGGCTACTGGGTGCAGGTATGGACGGCGATGGTGAGCGTTGCGCAATCTATAGTTTGAATCAATGATAATTAGTACCGTTCATTTTAATTTGCAGGCAACAGCGAAGAAGATGGTACGAGAAGGGTCCAAGGGAAAAATTGTTCTTGTCTCCTCCACCCTTGGTTATATGTCGTTTATCGATTTGCGTCATATTCCCCCGCAAAGCATGCATTGAGAGGTGTGGCCCAAATACACCTCAATGAAACTTTACTGATTATCGGCTTTAGGTCTTGCAGACACATTGCAATCTGAGTTCATGTTGTATGACATCGACGTACACATATTCTTCCCCCCAACCATGTTCACGCCGGGATACGACGAGGAGAACAAAACAAAGCCCCAGATTACGAAGGATATTGAAAGCACAGATGAAGGAATAACAGCCGATGCCGCGGCGAAAGCACTCCTCCAAGGCAGCAGATTATGAACTTGATGCACATTTTGATTCGACCTTGGAACGAACAGGTGTACAAGATGGCCACGCTCATATCACCGCCGATATGATCCACCACCCTCTTCCGGGCTTCGACTCGCGGTGGTGGCTCCCAGGCACAACATGTTTTTGGACCCTCTGTACGATATGGCGGCATTCGTGAGTCTCTGGAATAATCTGGGCCGAAACCCCCGCTAATACAATTAGTCATTGCTCCCATTTGGAGAATGTCTGTGGACAAACGTGTCCGTGCACATCGTGAACAGCACCAACAACATCTTCGAGAGTCGGGATTTTTCTCTTAGATAATTGCAGTACACTAATAAACTTCAATATCACGCACATCGAGTTGTTGGGACCATGAATTGAATCAGTCCGTCTGATTGGACGCGCTTTCACACGGCTGATATTATTCTGCGATGTTGAGATGATTATCTTTGGATGTCATCAAATCGAATACGATCGCACCCAAGGTCCATGATTCTCCTTGATGTCGTATGACAGGTGTCCACGCGGATCTAAGGCTCCAACCATTTTGTTTTCGTTTACGGACGGCCGCGCCTAAACTAAACGAAAACGGAAAGGTAACCGTTTAAAACATTTTAAACAGTTTTATAAAACGGTATTTTTTGCTAACCTTTGATCCAGACCAGGAATCGTCAACATGAGCCGATAAGAACCAGGCAGTTCATCTGCCAAACTGTCTTACTGACCTAGAAAAGGTGCGGCGAAGAGGATTGAGGTGAATTCACTGCCTATATCGTCTGCGGTGGGGCCATCAGCCACCCAATCTGGGACCCTTCGATGTCCGACAGACGGTGGAGGGCAATCATAAGGTATGCCTGGGTCATTTGCGGATTCTAAACACCCATAGACCTTCTGTATGTTGTCAGAAATCAGCCCTTTAAGCCTTGGGACGGGAGTGGTAACCGTTATAATAAAAACCGTTACAAACTGTTTATTAATTATTTGCTGACAGGAGTCCTCAAACTGGTTGACTTTCCATAAGCCTAGAAAATTCTGGCGGGATATCCGAGCCTATTTGAGGCGGTGCCAGAGCTGCCGGCATGTCGATATATCCCACAATTCTATTCCTTCCTGCTTCCACAAGCCAGCGCAAGAATAATTGTCTTTGTATCTTAAATATAAATATCTGTTTTTATGTGGTAAACACCTCCCAGCAACGCGTCTCTTCCGTCAACAACGTGTCCCGCATTTGACAATGGACATTGACGCGTTTTTCGTCTACGAACACCTCAAGGACATCCAGGATGACGAATTACTTGCGGATATCCAGGACGAAACGGGGCAGGAATCGAGCGAACGAGTGGATCGTGATAGCCATCGTCGCCGTCGGTCGCCATCGTCGCCGTTGTCGCCGTTGTCGTCGAGAACCAATGGGTGTGGGTCGTGTGAGCAGACAAGACGTGGGTTAACGACAAGGCAGAGGATGGTGGCGACTTCTGTGACAAGCTTGACTCCGTCAGTGACATGCAGCCCAAAGAGGCAACGCGAACGGATGAGAACGCACGAATCTGTTATTCATGAGGCAAATAATCTGAAGAGGGGGTAGTGACCCCCCCTTCAGAATAACAATTGATTAAGCTCTGAACGAGGGTCGAAAATATTCTAAGTGAGATCTGAGCCTGATGGGGTCCTGACAGCTTGCCACGGCATCTCGGCCAAAACGACTGAAAATATATGCCCCGGGAATTTTCTAGGCTTATGGAAAGTCAACCACTATTAATAAACAAAAATATAAACGGTTATTTCCGTTTTAAAAACATTTACAAATGAAAATGGCTGGAGATCATCTTCACTGAGAACTTGTAAATATCCGCAAAGTCCTTGCGCGAGTCCTACGAAAAGTGGAATAACCGACAGCAATCTCAGCCTTCTCGAGCGTCCTACCGCTCATACGGGGACGCTTAGATCGTAACGAGCATGGAGTGTTTGCGCCATCTCCGCTGAAGCTCCGCCTCTATCTTCGTGTCCCCGTCCCCGCCCACCGTAAGGCCCTCATTCGGCTGCTACTGTGCTCACATATGCTTGGAGTGGATCCAGAGATACTACGCTATCAGGAACACGACAAACCTCCTGTCCCGCATTTCGCTCGTCTTTGTCGGTTCTGCCACCTTGCCGTGGAGTCGGAGGCTCACACCCTACTGGGATGCTCTACTCCCTCGCTTGCAGCTATGCGGGCCTCGTTTACTGAGGGATATCTCCCGCATTATTCCCGACATCCCCCTTCAATCGCTGTCTGCAGAACACTTTATTCGGTACCTTATCCGGAGTGGTGACCTAGATATTATGCAGCAACTTGCTAAACACATGTTGCGAAGTGCTTGAAAATTTCCCTACGTGACCAGCTGCATACATGTTCTCTACCCTGGAATAACACATGTTTTCTATTCTCTTCGTGTTCAATCCTGGCGACCAGGCCACGCTGGGGTCCGGACCTCATCTCGCAAACTCCAGCGGTATTTTTATTATTTTCTACTGGAATTGGTGAGGGAGACGAGTGGACGGGCACTCAGGTTAGTAGAGAGGTCAAAGGGAACGAGCATCTGTAGCATACAAGTGACACATGTATGTAGTACGGCCCCGGTTGTTCCTTAACGGGACCGCTCCGGAATTACCTTACCTTACCATGACGCCGAAACTTCGATGAAAATGGGATTTCGTCGGATCTCATCGCCAATGGTCGGCAATAAGTGGCACTGTTGCTGCGTTGGCCCAAGCGTCGTGCGGCTGTTGATGATTTATCCAGCTTGACAGAGCGAAAAAAAAAACCCCGAATTAAGATTGAAAAAGGCCACCGTTTTGGAGCGCTGCTACTTACTAAGTAGTGGCCGTTTGGCGACGCACTCGTAACTTGGGGCCAAATTCCCACGGTTGAATAATGATATCAAACACGTGATTTCCCTACCCACGACCAAGTGCAATGAATAGAATTGAAAGACCTAATGATTATGATAGTGAATGCTCACAGGCTCCTCAGAAATGTATTGCTCCGAAGTCTCTGAATTTTGCCGCGCTTTTCCTGCGCTACTTCCCAATACTTTAAAATTACAACAACAAATAAGTCGGGTGATTTAAATTTGGCAAGAACACACAGGGGTCGCTGGCAGGCTGTATAAGAATAGACGTTGTTCTATTCCATGCGTGTTCAAAGAGCGGATTATGATGGCGATTCGGACCAGTTCGAGATGCTGTGACGACCCAGTGTGACGCCTCACGTTGATGCGGCCTTTTAACTTCACCTCGCATCAGCGACCAGTAAGGTTGCATGCCTTTCCTTCGCTTTCAATTGCGCCAACTCCGTGCCGCTATTAAAGGACCCCTGACAATCCCTTTGAAGGCTAGGGCCCGAAATTCCGGAAATCCTCGATTTTTGTCCGGACAGATTTCCTCGAGATCGCGTTGTTTTTGTCCGGACAAGACCTAGCCCAGGCTTCCCAAACGGGTAATTTCCCGCTCTTACGACCCAAAAAAATCCCTAAATTTCCTCGTATACCCTTTCTACTCTTCTACGCCGAGTTGAACTTGAGTTTGAGGTGAAGAAATCATTTCCAGCCGAATTTGGTGACAAACTTTCGCCCGGACATCGACCTAAACGTCGACGAGACCCCAAGTTTTTGTCCGGACAGGACCTAGGTTGTCCGGCCTCAAACCCCAGTTTTTGTCCGGTCAGAACCTAGGTTTTCGAGCCAAAATGTCAGATTTTTGTCCGGCGCAGGCCCTAGGGTCCAAAGGTATTGTCAGGGGTCCTGCTATTAATCTTATCACCGTTGTCCCAATCATTCGTGCAGGGCTCCATTCAAGCTCCATTTTATGGTAATCCGGTTTGATCTGCTGGCACGAGACGCCGTCAACTTCGTAAAACCCCGTTCGCCCACAGATATAAAACCGCTTCAATTCCGTGCACCGTGCTAACCTCTTACTTCCCCATATACTTACATCTATGATGCAGATCACCCCAACTCTCAAGATAGAAGGTGTAAGGCATCCTGGAACTCGCTGCATCCAACCCACCTGAACCTTTATTAGATTCGAAAGAGCCTACGTGCAAATTTCAGAGCGGGTGTTCTCTGCCCGTCGAATGGCGCAAACATCAGCTCCTTCAACTGGCGCGCATGGTGCAATAAAATGCACCGGCCTTCACTGAAGCGGTTTCAAAAGACATGGGCAAACCGAAAACCGAGATGTACTTTGCTGAAATCGTGGGCTTAACATTGTTGTCGTGGATTCGTGCCACTTACCTTGTCATATCTTAGGCGCCCATTGTACAGCACTCCCGATCAGCGCAGAGAAGTTGGACGAGTGGGTCAAACCCACCATAGTCGATGTCCCGTACACTATCCCATCAACATGCGGATCACCATTACATGCCTCACAGGGACTGGCAAAAACCGTGGTCTCCCACCATCTACAAGGGCGCGAAGGGGTTGTGTTAATTATTGCGTCCGTATTTCAAGTTACACTGAGACGCGCTCGAACTGAAACTCGCATGTAGGCCCTGGAACTACCCCATGATTCTCAGCCTTCAACCACTCGTCGGTGCAATTGTGCTGGCTGTTGCGCTATTCTCAAGCCGTCCGAAATCGCGCCGCACTACTCGGCTCTACTTTCGGAGCTTGCCCCTAAGTATCTGGACCCCAAAGCATTCAGAATTGTGTTGGGTGGTGTACCAGAGACTACCAAGTTGCTTGAACTGCAATGTGCGTTTTTTCACGACATGTCAATAATGCTCATCTCACCTTCTATATTTTAGGGGACCATAGTACGTGTTTGAACCTTTATATCTGTTGCAGATTGCTCAATAGCGGCGCAAATCAAGTTTTCTACACCAGCAATTCTCGCATAGCCCGCATTATTGCAACAGCTGCTGCCAAGTATCTCACTCCGATCACTCTTGAACTCGGCGGCAAATGCCCGGTCATCGTCGATCCAGAGCGATCCAGCGACTGATATCGCTATCGCGGCAAGAAGGACTTTATGGGGCAAAGCCCAGAATTGTGGGCAGGTGCGTCCTTTTTTTCTACCCGAGGCTTCTCTCCGACCTTGTATGGGACCAGGTCTGCGTGGCTCCCGACTATGTACTTGTTCCGCGTACGCACCAAGACGCGTTCATCGCAGCCCTCAAAGACTCTTATTCTCAATTCTCCCGATGGATCTCTGGCGTCCGACTCGATCTCGCGCATTGTGTCTCCGGAGCACCACTCTCGCTTGATGGACCTACTTAAGAGGACTAAGGGTGAGGGTAGTGTTATTATCTGCGACTGCCTATCGGCCAGACTAGCTAGCCGGCCACTTGCCAAATATAAGAGATCCCGATGATAATTTTAGTATCTAGTCACTTGTATTATGGAATACAACTCGAGAGGATATTGTATGTCAATTTTCAACCCAAATTGACCCGGCGATCAAGAGTTGTGGGGGGTTTTCGATCAAGATGCCGGGGTGTGAACGTCATTTCTTATCTCCGAACGGTCCCCACGCTCGTTTCTTCCTTGTTTCTCCACCAATTCCTGGCCGATTTTCAAGGTTCCGGCCTGGTTCTGATCCCTTGATTTGGGGGAACAACACTAACATATCCTATTCGCAAGATTGGCTCTCTTTGCCTTCACGACCCCTCATGAAGACCTCGAGCTGATTCTGAGTATCACAAACCGGCCACCTCTATAGCGAAGCCGTTATGTTTGCTGCGGACCTGAATTTAAGTTGATGGTTTTAAGACACTTCCCTTTATGCTGTCCCAGCTTTATGGGACCTTCACTTCACGCGTTCCCGGTAGCGGTGGATTGCCACCCAGAATCATCAAATTTTGGTTGCGCGTCAAGATGAACTTTTTGGGAGAAATTACAGTATGTGGGGGACAAAGCATGCAATTAATTATGTTCAAATGCTTCTTGTAGAAAATATGGACTTCAATCTGAGGTGAAAATGCACTCTGTATACATGGGCGGCCATTTGGTTCACAAAGGACATTCTGCCATCTTGCTCGGATTGGAAAGCACCTAGTACTCGTAGCTATATGCCTCAGATGTACTGTCTGAATGTATGAAACCATGTATTTGTATCCCTTAAACTGTTAGGATACATTGGGGTGAACGGTAAGAGTGTGAACTCACGATTTGGCCGGTGGCCGACTAGGCCGTTTATTGCCCCTTTGGGGGTACTGCCGAAAATAAATTCAACGAGTGATGACATCGCCATGTAAATTCAGCTAAAATATGTCAACTCCTTTCTAGGATGTATTCCTTCAACTAAGAGCCCAATTGTTCATATCTACTCCACTATTTCCCTTACCCTGGGGCCAAAATAGCTAAGGTGGCCGGATAGCCAGTCTCTGATAATAGGCGGCAAATCCCAGGACCTCAAGATAGAAATTACTGTGGTCAAGAACGTTTCGGCCAATGATTCGTTAATGAAGGGTAAGCCGCCTATTTTTCACATCGTAGATAGAAATTGAACGATTCCCAGAGAGATTTTCGGGCCGATTTTGGCATTGTTCCCGTTGATAGTATCCAAGATGCCATCGACTTCGTGAGGGAGCGGTGGGTCATATCTTCCATTCCGTGTTTTCCCAGTTCACCTAATGGACCGGCTAGTCACCATCCCTTGGTTTTGTACGCCTTCACGGAAGATTCCCAAGTGAAAACCAAACGTCCGTATTTACCTCCTCTAATCCGCTCATTTCGCACCAGT
>JARKIC010003417.1:0-22355 GCA_029378375.1 Mycena olivaceomarginata | reverse complement strand
CGGAGAACGAGATTTGACCAACCAAGTGTTGTCCTTACATAGCATGCCCATGTACACGGTAAATGGCCTATATGTCATTTCGATTCATCTCACTATGTTGTTTGTGCCAGGAATGGGTTTTTACGCAGACGATGTGGTCGGTAAGATCTTAATTCTCACTCAAAAATCTGCCAGCGTCTCATCTTCAACCCGAGGCATCGTGCGGATTGGTTTTGAGCGCATTTGAACCAAAGCCTCTTTCCACTGTTCCAAATCCTGAAAATCATTATTGGCGGCGAGAGCGACCAACAGCGACAATCATATTTGCAGTGCCTTCATTCATCGAGGTGCGTTGCGCAGCAAATCGAGATATGCCATTTTGATGTCGTACCTAGGTCTGGGCTCGCGAACCGGAATGGGTCAAGTGGCTCGCAAGTGTCACCGGTGTAGTGCGTGTTTCTTTCGTGCGGGATTTCAAGCCAACTTTCCTCCAATCAGCTTTACGGCGGTGGCCCGCTGAACAAGCAAGTTGGCGATTATTTGTCCTCGCAGGGTGTCTCGATTTTCGTGCTCTTACGGCTCGTAAGATTGGGTTTTCTGTATCTCGTCTTTTATTCACATGGATTGAATTAGATCCGAAGGAGGAATGATGAGTGTAATCATACCAGGTCCGCTCTTAGTTTGCCTTTCGTACTTCATTCTGAGTTTGTCGATACAACACAGGGCGTCAAGTCGACTTTGACTGGGACTACTTTACCTTCCCTGACCTGATCACCGCTGAAATGGTGCCCCACGGGGATAACAAATTTGAGTTCGTTATGGTGGTGCGTACTCACCGCTTGCAAGCGTGTACCTTGGTAAATTACTAACCTTGCGGCACAGGCAAACCACTTCGGTCGACCAACCGTCCTCAACACAACCGTCCGAGGCGTTGAAGCATACGCGAGTTCGGACCTGATGGAACCACAACCCGACGAAACCCAATTACTAGAAGATATTTGGGCGCGCAGACGACCAAATCATGCATAATACGGGTGAGAAGGTGGGCATGAGTCTGCTACTGTTGATTCATAATTTCATGGGTATTTCAGACGAATCCAGGACCCTTGGGTAAATACCTTACGATTTGAATTATTGCATGCTAATCCCATGTTCGAAGAAAATATTCTTAACCAAGATCCATACGTCTCGGCTTCCGTCATTTTTGGGCCGAGGCCGTTTCCAAGCAGGCGTTATCGTGGATCCCAAGAACAAGTTCGATCCTTCCGATCCCCTGAAATTAGCCCAATTCCGCAACTCGATATGGTGAGTCGCGTCATCCTATCCTGAAGCATCGGTAAGCCAGACTCGTGTTCTTAGGCCCACGGTGGAGGAAAATGAACGCATTTGCTCCGCAACATTCAAGACTGTTCAAAGAGGTGAATACTTTCTGTATCTCTTCCAGAGACATCCCTCATGCATTTTTTCGTCAAGATGATACTGGTGGCCAAACCTGACAAACCGTGAGTGCTGTCCACACGTTTCGCAACAGCTTCCCATTCAGATGTAGATTCACCTATACCGCGAAAATGACTGCTCGTCGGCAAGCGATCATTACGGATTACGAAGAGGAAATCGCAGAGCTCTATGATGCGATGGAGGAAACTACTCGATCAGGCATCTCCTCGCCTGCGGAATGGAACCCAACTTCGACTCTCGATTTTGTGCGCAAGGTGGTTCGCAAGGTCGTCGGGGATGTCGGGGATGACGCTGATATATTCCGCTATGGATGCGATAGTCTGCAGGCGACGTGGATCCGGAACTCGCTTCTTCGCGCTCTCCGTGATTCAGCGCAGATCGAAACCCGCCAGAGTGCACACAATTTCGTGTATGACCATCCCTCCATTTCGGGTCTCGGCGCTTTCGTTTTCGCGCTCGTCTCGGGGAAGGAGCAAGAGAGTTCCTCGGTCTCAAAAGAAATCGAGATGAACGCGATGGTCTCGACGTATACGCACGAATTTCCCAAGCATGCGGGGGTTACTGATTCGCCGCCGTCGAATGCGAAAGTGGTCTTGGTCACGGGGACTACTGGGGGGCTAGGCTGTTGTCTCTTTTCCCAGCTCGTCGATGACGGCAATGTGCGTCGGGTGTACGCACTTAATCGCGTCTCTCGAGATGGACGTAGTTTGCGCGAGAGACAGATGTTAGCTCTGATCGATCGCGGTCTCGATGCGAATCTATCAGACTCGGCGAAGGTCGTCCTTCTTGAAGTGAATCTCTCCGCCGCACAGCTCAATCTAGCGGAGCCAGTGTATCAAGAGGTGCGTGCCATTTCTTGTGACTGTTTCAGTCGTCTTTCATTCCACCGCCCAGATGCAACAATGCGTTACCCATATCATCCACGCAGGTAAGGTGACGCTCTCTTTTTGGCCCGCCCCGATAACAAATGTCGTGAAGCTTGGCCGGTCGACTTCAACCTTGCACTTCGGACTTTCGAAGGCGATCTGAAAGGCCTTCGCAATCTCCTAGATTTTTCTCTGGGATCCCCGTTCAAGGAACCGCCGATTTTGATTTATACAAGCTCTATTGGGATCTTCCAAAGTGAATGCCTCGATATCCAAGTGGTGGCTCAAGCTAACTTTCTTGAAAGGCGCCAGCGAAGGTGCCGTCTTGACAGAGAGAGCAATCGACGCAAAGTAGCAGCTGGAACCGGGTATACCGAGTCGAAGTGGGTCGCCGAGCAGATTCTGGCCAAGGCTGAAGAATCCACGCCCTTGAAGCCTGTCGCTGTGCGGGTCGGCCAGCTGTGTGGGGCCGCCAACGGGGCATGGAACACAAATGAATGGTTCCCTGCCCTCGTTCAGGCCTCGAGTATCATTCAACATGTTCCAGATAGCCGTAAGGTGGGTAGTCGCCGTTCTGTGCAAAGAAATCGTCTGAAGCGCCACAGGACGTTTCATGGCTTCCGGTGGACGTTGCTGCCGCGGCAATTGTGGACTTTTTGGGCGCTGGGCGGCTGAACGGCACTCTGAACTTGGTGCACCCCCATCCAACTCCGTGGTCTGTGCTTTGCCAGACGTTGGCTACAGAGCTCTCGGCCGCCATTGTGCCTTACCCACAGTGGCTCGGTATTCTTGAAGGCGCTTGTCAGGCGCATGAGAAGAAATCCGATTTGCGAGCCAGTCGACTCATCGCGTTTTTCCGCTCTTCAAGTTTGCGCGATCCAGTCGGTTCATTCAAACCGACATGGACAACGCCTTGGACGCCTCCCCTTCTCTGCGCTCTCAATTATCCCCGCTTCGAGAGAAGGATGTTCGGCAATGGTTGTCATACTGGCGAAATGCGGGCCTGTTGTAGACCGATTAGATTAGATTATCAATGCCACACTAAGATGTCACTACGTCACACGGCTCTCGATCTCGAGCCCTACGGGACCGCTATTGCATGGACCGACTACCTCGTGCCTGTATCTTCCAATTCAGACGAGACAGACTCTCACATACTCATATGTCGAATCAGAGACTGGATGGACGATTTCTTTTCTTTCCTAAGTTTCCAGGGGCCATAAACGGTATATTCAGTCCTATTACTGTACTATTTCGATCAATTCGAACCGGCTTGTGACCTGTGACCACGGGATACGAAATTTAGATTTCGTACTTCGGTCGGGGTGAGCGTGACACTTTGTTTTTTTCGTAAATCGGTCGCAAATTCAAGGCAAGCCCTCACATATGCCTAATTTGTTTTCTAGCTGCCACCAGGCACACTTAGAATGGATTAAAGTAAAACTTGATCAGAAACCAAACTTGCAAACACGAACGCCGCCCGACCACGCGCTACGGGGAGTTCTGGTGGCACGCGGACGACAAGAACAAGGATCTCAATGTTCCTGGGTTGTAGCAGTGTTGAATAATGATTAATCCTGTGTGTTGGCTCGATTGGACATCTGTCAAGAACTGTGGTCAACGCAGAGTCGCGAGAGTGGAAAGGCGGAAGAACCCGATCAGCGGTTTACTTCCGCTCACGTCAAAATTGACAGTTGGTGCGAACGCCGCGGTGTCGCTGGCTAACTCCACATGCACGGAGGCGAAAAATCGGGTTTTTGAGCCCTTTTCCAGCATTTCTGTGACTTGTTTGAGGGTTTCGTATATGCCCCCGGTGACCTGTGACATGTACGAAAAGATTCGTAAATTTTAGGCCCTGTGACGCGTGACATACGAATTGATCGAAATAGTACAGTATATCAGGGTCTGTTCGTGGGCGACCTGATAAGAACCAATCTAATGCGTCTGATAAACTTTCTACAGCTCTCAGCGCCCTCCCCGTTACCCACGGAGGCTCGGCGGGCGCGCATTCATGTCAAAACCGCGATGGATCGCATGATGAATATAGCATATACGACGGAATGGGACCACCCCGGCATATAGATAACCACATGCTTTCCCTATTAAGCGGACATCGCGGACAAGACCGGTGCCTACACAACGGACCTTGGGATTCCATGAGAACTCCACTGTCCGGTGAGAATATGATTGCTCGGGAGACCAGTTACAAACGGAAACCCGTTTGTCCCCTTTGTCCATGCGGGACAACGATCAGGGGGCATAAATCAGAATACCTGATACTTGCGCAGAATAAGAAAACTGCGCGCCGAGCTGGTTTGGATTGGTTCGAGCTCCTTGTTCATCTGTATGATATCGATCAGGCATTGGATTCGAGTCCTCGTTTATTCTTATGGCCTCGCAAAAATTGTAATGGCCATAATAATAAACGGGAATCTTCCTCCAGCTAGAATTACCCTGCCTCATTCCCTCGATCTTTAGGCATGTCGCACCCCAAACCTGCCGTCGCTATCGTATGCACTGTGTCGTACTGATTTCCAAAATCCTGAATGTTTTTCTAGATTGGTTTGTCCGCCGAGCTCCCCAGTGGAAATACTCGAGAAACAAACCTCGATCATGACGCTTTCTTTGAATTTTTACTCGCCAAGGGAGAGGCATATGAAGAAGTCCCTGCCGAAAGATTCAACATTGACGCGTAAGAACTGTGCAGTCGAAAGAGCACTTCGAATAATTTATTTTCTTTAGGTGGCAAGGCTCGAATCTAGGTCAAGTACTGCCGCGCAAAGGCTGCTTCCTCAAGAATGTGACCGAATTCGATCATGCGGAGTTCGGGATATCGGCCAAAGATGTCTACGCTATGGGACTCAGTACTAGAAAACTTCTGGAGCATTCTTTTCTCGCACTTTTAGACTCGGGAATCGACTCACGCGGCCAGGATGTCGGAGTGTATGCCGCAGGGACCGCCTTTGACATTCAATCTGTCGCCGAGCCGGTACTGTTGCTAAATGAACTCACCTCCCATCGCTTACTTTTTATTTTTATTAAGGATATCTTCGAGGCTCGCGGTTTACTCTCAGGGATTCCCTCCATGATTGCAAATAAAGTCTCATATCACTTGGATCTAAAGGGTCCCTCGATTCCTATCGACACGGCCTGCAGTTCTTCTCTGACTGCTCTCCATCTCGCTGCTCAAGCCCTCCGTGCCGGCGAATGCAAGGCGGCTGTCGTCGGCGGAAGTCAGTTAAATCACAGGCAGGTTCTTCATCACTCGGGCCACACTGTTCTAATCTTTCTACCAGATTTGTTGACTTTGTGCAGTATTCACGGAGCTCTGTACTGGCTCCTGATGGCAAATGCAAGCCATTTGACGCCGCAGCTGATGGGTCCGTCTCAAAGAGCCTCATCGGTTGGCGTTTCTCAAATTTCTCTTCAGGTTTTCTCGAGGTGAAGGGGTAATTGTGATGGTATTAAAGCTGTTAGACGACGCCATTCGCGATGGAGACCATGTTTACGCTTCGGTCAGTCAACGGGCAGGTTTACTGAGATTATCCTTCAATATATTTTGCAGATACTTGGAACTGCGGTTAACGCTACTGGTTCAGCGGCTCCCCTTTACGCTCCGGTTGCAGACGCCCAACGAAAGGCAATGGAAGCAGCATTCAGGCAAACAGACTGTTTGCCCTCGGAAGTCGATTTCATCGAGCTCCATGCAACTGGAACGGCAGGTAAATTACCATTTGTATATTCTTGATGATTTCTGATAATCGCATGAAGTGGGCGATCCGACGGAAGCGAACTGGGTTGGATCAGCATTTGCTGGGAGTCGTGAGTTGCTGTTGGGTAGTGTCAAAGGAAACGTGGGGTAAGATTTATATTCTTTTTGCATGCCATTCGTGGGTACTCATCGACCTAGCCATCTCGAAATAGCCGCCTTTCTCGCATCGCTATGCAAAGTTTGTTCAATCTTCGAAACAGGACTCATTCCACCTACCGTCAATCTCACGACTCCGAATCCAGCGATTCATTGGAAGGAACACAACATGCGAGCACCGACCCAGGCCACGACACTGAGCAAACATTCGGGCAGGTCCTTAATTTGCATGGCAAGCTCCGGTATCGGTGGTTCCAATGGCCATGTCATCGTGGAGGCGCCGCCTTCACCCGCGCAACCTTCTGCGACATCGCAGGCTAGACCAGTGTTGCTTGTGGCGGGTGGTCTTTCTCCTCAAACTGCGTCCACAATAGCCGCCACCCTGGCCCTCTCTGATCCCGCCGACCTAGCCGCCTTATCCACCATCTGCGGCCGGCGCTCGAGACAATTGACATGGCGAACCTTTGCTACGTGGGTTCCAAACCAGGAAAGAATCGAATTTCAGGCTCCTATGCTTTCTCCAAAGGCCAAGGCACCCATTGTCTTCGTGTTTTCCGGACAAGGGCCCCAGCACTTCAATAGTACGTTGTTGTAGCCGTGTTTTGATCGAAATACTGATGTGATTCAGTGGGTCGACAACTTTTTAGACATTTCAAAGCTTTTAAAAACAGTATTCTTCGTATGGACAAAGTTTACCACTCGATCACCGGTCAATCCCTCGTCAACGACTTCGGTCTCTTTGATGAGGTTACTCCAAAGATCATCTTGCCGGAGATTTGGCCCATCGAAATCACCCAGCCAGCCTTGATTATTTTGGAGATCGCACTGTACGACCTGTTTGTCGCGCATGGTATATCCCCCGATATCCTTGTCGCTCATTCAGCGGGGGAGACGGCCCTGCTTTATGCATCTGGCGCCATTTCGCAAGAAATGGCGGTGGAAATTGCGACCGCTCGCGGGCTTGCGATGCGTTCAGTGGAGGCCTTTGGGGGCGCTATGGCGGCAGTGGGATGCACGGAAGAGCAAGCCGTCGAAATCATTCGGCGGTCACGTGCCTCAGACATTTTGGAAGTCGGGTGCTATAACGGGCCTGATGCGGTAGCTCTGTCTGGTTCTGACGCAGCCATTGACCGTGCCGTAGAATATGCCCAGAGTCAAGGCTTCTTTGCCCGAAAGATCAAGACCCATGTCGCCGGCCATTCGAGCTTGATGGAGAGATGTCGCAAGGACTATCAGGCGCGAATGCTCGATATTTTTTCTCGTTATCCCGGTCAATATATTCCCTCGAAAACCACGTACTCTACCCAAACTGGTTCGCAATGGACCGCACCATTCACCCCGAATTACATGTGGACCAATGCCCGGAATCCGGTGTATTTCGCAAAAGCCATAGCTTCTGTGTGGAAGGACCATCCCAATGCAATTTTCCTCGAAATCACTCCTCATCCTGTCTTGATATCGTACATCACAAGCGTTGGTGTCAAGTCAGATCTCGTTATTGCTCCCATGCGTCGCGCCCGACACGCGGGGCCATTCGCCGAGGTTGTCGACTTCCTTCGCGCGTAGGCACCCTTATCTGTCTGGGATCCAACCGAGTCGACTTTCAAGCCCTGAATGGCCCGACGCCTCTTAAAGGCGTCTCGCTGCCGTCTTATCCGTTCAATCGGAAAACTATCCCGTATTGCTCACCCTCACACCACGCTGCGCTTACCCACAACCGGAATGGTCCTCTTAACTACAAGGGCATGGCCTTGAACATGTTAACCCACCCCGATCTCGCAGAACATGTGATCAAGGGCGAGCCGATCTTGCCCGCTACTGCATATCTGGAAATGGTCGGTGTTCGTATACTTGAATGAAATGCATGCTTAGCGCTGTAGGCTTTCGAATTTGGTGTTTCGCATTTGTGGAACGTCGAGTTCATATCCATGTTGCCCCTTCTCAAAGATAAAGTTCTCCGTGTCGAAGTCACGGCGGACCAACACCGCTGGGAGGTTAAATCATGGTCAGCGGAACAGCCCCATATCTCGGTGGGTTAAGATATTCCAACCTTCGTCTTTTTCTAACTCCTCCATAGCCTCGTGTGCATGCTTGTGGTTACATGGCCAGTGATAACCCGTCCGACGTGTCACCTACTGTGGACGTCAAAGAGATTCAAGCACGCTGTGTTCCTCTGCCCGTGAAACGTAAGCCCTAATTTTGTGGTCTATTCGTTTACTGACATGCGCTAACGATAGGCTTCTACGACTCAATTGCATACTTTGCTCAATATGGCCC
The DNA here is from genome assembly GCA_029378375.1 of Mycena olivaceomarginata. Lineage (NCBI taxonomy): Eukaryota > Fungi > Basidiomycota > Agaricomycetes > Agaricales > Mycenaceae > Mycena > Mycena olivaceomarginata. The sequence continues at coordinate 13,907 of JARKIC010003417.1, read as the reverse complement.
GGCGTTCCGCCAGATTCGGCACATCTGGACTGGGGATAATGAGGCGATTGTCGAAATCAACAATGATTTCCACACGAGGTCGGTCTTTCCTCCAGAGTCTAGTGGCACTTGAAAAGGAATATACTTATTTATTTCCCAGTGACAATCGATACATTATTAATCCGGCCATTCTAGACTCGTGTCTTCACGTTCTAGTGCATCCCATTTTCACAGGAGATACCGATCAAAGTACATATTATCTCCCTTCCCGGATACGAGAGGTTGTGCTTCACGCGGACGGAAAATTGCCTGCAATTCTGTACTCTCACTCCAACTTCCGGGAATGGCACCCTGGTACGTTGGCCCGGACGTTATACTTGTGATGGATGATAAAGGTCAATTTCTCTCTAGAATATCTAGTATTCGACATTCTGGTCGTTGATCCCCTCGGCAACAAGATATGTAGCTTGCTGGGAGCACAGATTGCCAAACATGGCGGCCAGGCCAAGCAGTCCTCTCGGCACTACGACGTGGGATATCAGCCCATGAGCTCCTCGAAATTTGCCCCAAGACAACTGCCCCATTGCCCGGATTATGCGGTTTTGGACGATACTGTCGTAACCATCGCTGAAAACCCATCGGAGTCGTCCTATATTCACATCTTGGACCCGGTCAGAATACGCAAGGTATTTCTCTTCTTTTTGTGTTCGTGCAATGTCGACCCGTTTCATTAGGCTACCCCGCTTCAGATTATGAATGAAATACCCTATCCTGCGGAAGCCTCCATCGCACAAGTGCGGGATATTCTCGACCACCTCGCCAGTCACGGCAAGACCATAATTTCGATCTTGGAGATCGGGAATGGTGTGCTATTTTCTGGAAAATCTGGGTACTGTACTCATTATTTCCGGCAGTTTCCGGCTCGCTATCCCGTCGGCTTCGCGCCCCTAACCGAGGAATATTCGACCCTCTCCGTCCGTATTACCACTAGTGGTGTCACCGCTCCTGAGCCTGAACTCTGTTTTGGATTACCCTCCATATCGTTCGATCCGAACAAAGACCTCGTCAGTCAAGGGCTAGCTCCGTGGAGCTACGACATAATTGTCGGTGTTCACGCACTCGGATTTGTCGAAAGCCTACCTCGGTCGTTGCGCTATCTGCATGACCTGCTGATTCCTGGCGGGTTTTTCGTCGTCTCTGAAGCTAGTGCGGACCTTTCGATTCCTGGGGCAAAATCGATCGATCTCGTTTTCACCAGCAGATGGAAGGATCTTGGCCATGGAGGAGAATATCACAGATCTGACAGCTCAACCTGGACGAGAGATCTTGATGACAATGGGTTCAAACGCCTCGTCTCTCCGCCGAAGGGGGAAGCATCCGAACTCTTTGTTATTCTCGCTGCCCAACGAGACGCCCTCGGTATACGGTCAAATGCCAACCCAACCATTTCTCTGGCCGCCAAAGAATGTCACCACACATTCTCTTTCCCCTCTCTTCATCATGCGCTGGATCTGCGCACACTGCTTTCTGACCTCGAGGCTTCAGCAGAGGCGCAGACTCTGTGGGTCGAGGCAACCGATGAAACTGTTGCGGGCTCTGCTGCTCGAGGATTCACCCGTTCATTGCGGCGCGAGGGCTTGAGAACTGACATCCGATTGGCTCTTTTTCGATGCCTCTTGGAGACCTGACCAACGGAACGCAGTACTGCGATACCTCGCAGAATTCCCGCATTTGGAGAATGAAGTCTTGGTTGATGCCAATGCGGAGATCTTTGTTCCTCGGGTTGTTCTCCAGCCGTCCGTTGTCGATCAACCCAGCAGGACCGAGTTATCCCAATGTTGGAAATACCATGCGCCTACGATCTCCCTCGTCTACTCCTCTCCCGGCGGTCCTGGAGACAGCGAAGTCCTTGTGCGAGTTCTCAGTGCCTCCAGGTTGGGCCCACTTATGGGGATAGTCGGCGTGGTACATGCCACTTGTTCCTCGTTATGGGCGATAGGCACCAGAGTCGTCGGAGTCTCGACGTTTGACCTCTCCAATGTCCAAGTCTTCTTCGAGGGAGAAATTGCAGAGTTGCCCGCCGACGCTGATGTCCACGCCGTATCGACATTACTGATCCCCCTTCTTATCGTCGCCCTTGCTCTCGGTAGCCATCTACTCAGCCCGTCCCGTCTTGTGCAGCAGCGTATCCACATCGTAGAGGATGAATCTATCGTCAGGCATATCCAGTTTCTCCAGCATATTTTGAATCTCGAATCGTCATCGATCCGAAACGCTGCCCTGCCCGGATCCTTGTCTACGAGCAGCATTGTGATTGCGGGACGTTTGGACTCCGCCGCGATACAGGTATTGAAGAGCCGAATTCAGCCCAGTGCCTCAGTCTTCATCTGGGACGATCCTCTTTCAGGCATATCGCCTCGCCTACAACGAGAGCGTTGGCTGGCTGGTGATATACTCAGAAATACGTACCTGCCATCTCAGTTCCTCAGTCCAGTCCATCATACACGGTGACTGGTAAAGAACCGCATGAGCTTCTTCCCCAAGCTACAGCATTTCGAACCCCGTGCAATTCGACCCGACTAGGGTCTATCTTCTTCTCGGCGGTATTGGCTCATTCGGGATTAATTTGGCCATCTGGATGTACACAGTGAGTGATCTCGTGGTAAACTGAAGCTCATTTATTGAAAGAAAATATCAGAGGGGAGCTCGTCGTATCGTCTTAACCTCTCGTTCCGGCGCTAAACTCTGGATTCCTCCAACCAACAAGCTTTGAGACGAGCCTTTGGGTACTTAACAGCGCGATCCGATCTTGATTTGCGTGTCGAAGCATGCGATTCTACATCCGAGGAGCAAATGAGCGCCCTTCTGGACTCCATCGAGCAACCTTTCGCTGGTTGCGTGCTGCTGTCTGCAGTCCTTCTTGACGGCAGTTTTATGTCCTTCGATCCCGACAGTAGCCTTGCTTACCAGGCGCCAATCGTATCCAAAATCGATGCATTCCAAGTGATCGAAAAGGTCATTGCGATTGAAAAGCTTGATTTTTTCATCTCCGCGACCTCGGTATGTCTTTCGGTTCCGCCGGGCAAACGAACTATTCAGCGTGAGTTCCCAACGGTATCGCTTGATGTTCCTCAACGTCTTTCAGGGCAAACACAGCGCTCGAATGGCTTACTGGACGCTATCCGAATGCGTTCAGTCTCGTTGCCCCAGGCATCACCGATTCGACCTTTGCCCTTGACCAACTGACGTCGCCCGATCCACATTCCCCAATATGGCTCAAATATGCAATGAGCTGCCACGGTGCGCTCAATTATTTACTTCCTCGCATCACCCTTCTCATCGCACGTTCATGTATCTCAAGAGCTCTGCGAATGTATTGAAAACGCCTTGAAGAAGCTTCGCACTGGTCCATTCTCGACCTATATACCCGACCTTGACTGGGGAGCTGTCGACGAACATCTTGGCACATCTCCGCTTTATCGGCACCTCATAGTCCCCTCTGCCTCTCCCACCGCGGGTACTCGATGATCGGGACATCGTGAAGAAGATTGTCTTGAACGAGTTGCATCTGAATGAAACGGAACTTGATCCCACTGTTCCACTCATGTCATACGGCCTCGACTCGCTCTCCGCTAGTCGAATGGCTTCTGCATTTAAACCGTTATTCACGATCACGCAACTACAACTGCTGGCGGACGTCACCCTTCAGGATCTCCAGGGGCGTCTGACTGGCTCAGTCGACGAGGACGACATTGGCGCGACGGAGGAGGAAACCGAGGAAAAGCCTTATGATTGGAAGACACCGAATCAGCAAGGGGAAAATATTGTTAAGCTGGTAATAGGTTGTGCAGACGATATCCCCTTGATTCTCGTACACGGTAGTGCCGGGGATCCTGTGCCTTTCCAGCCTCTCCAGCAGCACTTCACTTCTGCCCTTGGGCGTTCCAATACACACCCGACACTCCCCTTTCCAACTTCCACGAGCTCACGACTTTCTATTTTGCTCGGATGAAGGAAGCTCGGCCACACGGCCCATACCGCCTGGGTGCTTATTCTGCGACCTGTCTGGTTGCCGTGGAACTGGCACGTCGACTCGAAGCCGGCGGGGATACCGTCCTACAGTTGGCTTTCATCGACCACTTCCCGCTCCTATACGCCTCTCCCATTTTGCTCTATGATGCCGAGACGATGCGCGCCCAGGCTTTCAGTGAAGCGTTGCATGATTCGGCGGTCAGGCAAATATTCAGTATCATGCATAATGACCCACACGAAAACTGGATAACACGCGGGCCTCTCAATCTGGCAGCCAAACAGATACGCATTCATGCTCAAGAAGACGGGGGAGGTGATGCTGCCTCACATAATGCAGTTGCTGGGGGACCCGACTGGTACAACCGTGGAAGAGAGACAAGCTATCTTGAAGCGCGCTCTCGCTGTCGCGGTCGACGAAATCAAAGCACCTGTTGCCGTCTACATCGCCGAGCGAGGAATCTTCGGGGAACTGCGGGAAGCGTGCCCTTCAGGTGAATGGGATGATTATGGGATTAGGCATTGTCGAAAGCACATCAAAGTTGTGGTGTTCGAGAAGGAGGGGCATCTCAGTTTGCTGCACTCGAAGGTCTTTTCCGACTTGCTCGAAATAGCTGGGAAATTTAGGGTAACGTTTCGGTACGAATTATCAGATAGTAGACCCTAGATATCAGTGCGACGGTGTCACATAAAGGGCGGGCGGCGCTGTGGAAAGCAACCCAGCATCAAAGCAACCTCTCCGAATTCAAATAATTCGAGATTTGTGTTGCATATCGGAGAGTAACGGATCCTGTACTGTACTACGATGAGCGATATACTCTCAACGGCACCAGATAATGGTAGCAGATGTATTACCTGTACTACGATGAGCGATATACTGGTAATACATGAGTATGTGAATCTGTGTAAAATACGGGCGACATACCTCTCAACGGCACCAGATAATGGTAGCAGATGAGAGGCATGCGCGTCACGTCACTAGTCATATGGCATACAGTCACGTCACATATCAAGCTTGTGTACCGCTGCAGGCGCCTGGAACCGACACACCCCCTCAGGTTCTGCTGCAGTACACACCCCCTCATGCTCGCAAGCACCCCCTCAACACAGGCCGAGGCTCGCGCGATGTCGAAGGAAGGTGGGTAAGGGAAGAGCCTTCGTAAGTGTATCGGCGACGTTGTCGGCGGATGATACTCGAGGTAAGAAAATCTTCTTCTTTTCGATGCAATCGCGGATGTGGTGGTAGCGATTGTCGATGTGCTTCGCGCGGGCGTGGAAGGCTTGGTCGGCGGCGAGGATACACGTCGCATCGTTGTCGCACAGGATGGGAGTGGGGATATCGACGGGGACGGAAATGCCGCGTAGAAGCATCCGGAGCCAGCACGCTTCCTTCGCGGCCTCAGACGCGCCGATGTATTCGGCTTCCGTGGACGATAGGGTGACGACTTTCTGTTTGCGTGAAGCCCAGGAGATCGCGCCGGAGCCGAGCGAAAATGTGTATCCCATAACGGACTTTCGTTTGTCGAGCTCGTTTGCAAAATCCGCGTCGACGTGTCCAGAGAGAGATATGGGGGCTGAGCCGCCTAGCTCGAGCGCTAACGTCCGTGTTCCATTTAGGTATTGAAGAACGCGAATCGCCGCACGCCAGTGCTCGAAGCGGTAGCAGTCCAGGAAGCCCGCGAGGTGATTTACTGGAAATGCGATGTCCGAGCGCGTCCCAATGGCTAGGTACATCAAGCCTCCGACGAGCGAGCAGTAGGGAGTTTGGGCGAGGCGCTGGGCGTCGAGGGGGGATGGCGGATCGGTAGGACGGCGAAGGCGTATACCGGCTTCCATCGGGGAGGATGCGGGGTGAGTGTCATGAATCGCCCGGGTTCTACTTTTTCGCGCGACGCGTCCGTATGGATACAGATGCGTCTTAGCGGCACGGGACTCTCATGACGCCACCACGTGACCTTCTCACGGTTGAAACCCGGCCTCGGATTCTACAAGCCGCAGACTCAGGGAGTCTGCGCCACGGAATACAGAAGACGTTAGGGACTAGGAACCCGTACAGACGGCCCGGACGCACCAAGGGCTGACACAGGAGAGTACACGGAGTACAGGAGTGGTTGCAAACCCGATCGGGGTTTGAACCACTGGAGACGGTGACACTTAGGACTAGGAAACCCGAACATCGGGTCTCCTAGGTCCACCGACGCCACGGAAACCAACACAAAGGAGTCCAGGAGCATCAGCATTAATGCTCCTTAACGCTACGTTGCAGGAACTGATCGCGACTGACCGCGATCACTTTAATTATTAGAAGCCTATATAAGCACGGTAGAATCTCCATGTACAGTAGATTCTACCTCGTCTAATCTCAGGCTTCTACCTTGGCTTGATATAGGCATTGTCTCCACTCTGTCCCGCTTCCCTCGCACCGTACTACGGGTTGTATCCACACCTCGGGTTTTGTACCTGAGTGGATATCACACCCTCTTCGACTCGTTCCGGGTTCCGCCTCGCATCCCGACCTACGACATACGGCCTCCTAGGGAGGACGCCGTACGACTGGTCCTACTGCTCGGGGAACACACGAGCTATTAGCGTCTATCGGGTTTCTCCTGGTTGGGGTTCTCGCCGGGTACTTGCTGTTTAGCCGACCCAGAGGCCGTTGCTGACAGAAGGTAGAATCTCTTCTGCCAGCCCCGACAAACCGATCAACGCTTGGAACGAGAAGATGGCACCTACAAACATTATGGTTGCCGGAAGCACGCCTGGACAGGGTGTTGGAGAGTGGTTGGAAACCTACTCTGGTGGGGGGGCGTACTTGTGGGAATGGCTGCGCTGTGTGTCGCCCTAGTATGGGCAACCCATGAGGGACGAGTCGCTCGTCCCTTGGGCGGACACAGGCGGGTTCCAAGGCGTGAGCCTCGCAACCCCTGGATGGAGAAGATCCGGCGAATGATGAAATGTGTTGGAACCTGGTTGATGAAGATTTCGGTTCCACAGGCGGAACCGAGCCAAGGGACAGAGAGAAGGAGAACCCGCGCCAACCCCGACAGACGAAGCGGCTCCTCGACATACAGGGAAGCTGCGCACAGACAGGGATGCCAGAACGAAGCCCGGCCTCATGGAGGCCCAGCGCCCAGACAGGGGCGCCAACACAGAGCCGGATCCCAAAGGGAGCCCCGCGTTCCTACCCACCCGACAGGGCGGAACCCGAGGCCCCCGCTCCAATCCTAATGGACCGTCGTATGTCGTCAGGATGGGCAACGCCAATAGGGCGGCGCTCTCCGTGTTCATGGATGGACTGGAAGCCGCTCAGGCACAAGGAGAACCACCGGCTGCCCCCTACGCGTCCTCTGATGTCCCGGACCTGTTACCGATCGAGGAACCCGAGGAGATCCCGGACCTGGTGCCGATTGAAGAACCCGAAGCGGCACTTTCCTTGGAGGAAGGCCTCAGCCCTAGCGCAAGGGCCCGGCTGGAACAGGCGCGCTCGGAGATAGCGCGGAACCAGCAATGAGGGAAGGATCGGCGGCGGCAATGAAGAAACCCGTGGAACGGGTTATACCCATACCCTTCACTCTCGAATCTGTCTACAACTTGTCAATCCTTTGGCGAGAAAATCTTAATGAAATCTAATCTTATCACGCCGAAAAAGACAACACTACGCTCGCTTCCGGATTTGGGAAAAACTATAGAAAATCACAAAAACACGGCTACGCAGCTCGACCCTTCCCTTTCCTGTCTCGCCGACGCCCGCCCCAGCGTGTTGCCTGCCTGGCTAAAGATAGCCGACATGAACAGCAGGGCGCTCTCTACGCGTTCCTCACCGGCCCCACTCTGGTCGGCCCAGTTGACTATTTCGTCGACAAAAGCCATACGCGAAGAAGGAGAAAGGGCCTCCATGGGACGCAGACGGAACCCGAGGAAATGCGAGGCTGAGGCGCTGGACTGTGGATCGTCCAGTGTAGATCGTGAAGAGGAAGCGTGCTGTTCCGGGGGAACAGCCGCTGGGGCGGGCTCCAGAGTGGGGTCGTAGTTGCGAGGATCCCCTCCGATGGGAGAGTCGGGAGGGTGCATGGATACGTCCTCGTCCGCATCCTCCGGATATCGCAAGTCTCCGTCCTCGTCCGTCACCACAATCACCTCTGGAGAGGACCCTTCGGGAGGAGGAGATGTCTTGCGTCTCTTTGAAGGCGGAGCATCATCTTCTGAATCTGAGGAGATGACGACAATGGGGTCGGAGGTTCGGGTTGCAGCAGCGGCAGCACGACGACGCGCCTCGGCGCGCACCGTACGCTGGGCCGGGCGCAGTTCGCTGAGGAACTCTCTATAGGTATAAGAGAGACCTATGAAGAGGGTATCCGTCAGACGAAGAAAGTCGGACTGTAGGCTCTACGCACGAGTTTGCGTTAGGTCCGCAGATCGAGGGTCGGGATGCAACGGCTGGAAGGAACCCGACCCTAGGTGCTCCCAAAAGGCCACCCGGAAACCCCGCAGCACCGTGTCGATCCCATCCTCGTAGGCGTTGGAGAACTTCGTCCAGGAACTACACGTTGCGTGGGCAGACTTACAAGGAGAGCAACACCGCGGGGTCTTCCCGGGTAACCCTCTCGCGATCTCCAGCACACACAAACGACCGAGTTGTTACAACGCCGACAAGGAGGAAACAGGGTGCGCACAACGGCTCCCTGCGGACGGAACCCCTCCAACGGGAAGGAGCGAGGAGACTGAGAGAGGTCTGGAGTTGCAACGAAAGAAGACCGTGTGGGGAGAGCTGACGCGGTGGAGGGCGGCTCAGGACGCAGGGGACTAGTCCGCCGCGCTCTGTTCGCCTCGCGATCTGCTCGCGGTTTGGTGGGGGTTCGCCGGCGGGGCCTCTTTTGCGTTCGAGGCGGTGCGTCGGGAGGCAGGGATGCCTCTTCCCCAACGGAGGTTGAGGGCAAGAGTGTGGCGCCCAGAAAAATCGTTGGGTGACAGTCCGGTGATGGCGATCTCCTGGTCCAACTCTTCGCCCTCGAGGAAACACCCAGGAGACGCAAGTTCCTCCGCGGGAACTCGACGCCCGTTCGAAGACGCCAGCTCTGCGGAGAACCTTTAGCAATCATGGTTCCACGAGGTTGAAAAACAACTCACCGTCCAGGTATTCCAAGACTCCGCTGAACGAAAACCTCACGGTAGCGCCTCGCGCCGAAGTCACGTTGGAAGAGGGGTCGGGTTGGAACCCGGACCGTACGTCGGAGCGAGAACCATCCCAGGGGATGAGGCGGAGACGAGCAATGCCCGTTGGAGCGTCTAATGGGTTTATTCTGGACTGAACGTTTTCCGGGAAAGTCGAAGACGGATTTCGAGAGAAAAAGAGGCGAGCGCGGAGCCGAGTGAACTCCGCCTGTCGCTGGGCAAGGGGGAAGCCCGAGAGGACGGTCGGAAACAACTGCTCGAGAAGTTCGTTGTAGGGGACGGACCAAGCAACCCAGAAACCGAGGCGACTCATCCAGAACAAAGCATGTTCCATGTTGAGCTATACGTGGGGGTTTAGCACGATGGTCCCGGGTTCCACAACTGTGAAGACTCACGACCAGCTCGAACAGCTGCTTGCAAAGGGCATCCTCCTCCACATGATCCTCCCGGGCTCGACGATACTCAGCCATGAGATTCTCAAAAGCCAACACCATCCGATCCAAAAACTCATCGAACATCGACGGAGGGGCAGCAGCTGCGGAACGTCGCAGCCAACAGATCCGGATAGGCCACCTGGCTGGACCCCTCTCTTCGATGCACCAGAACCCGAGCCACGCACACGCGAGGAAGTGCTGGTGCGCAATGGCGTCCAGTGACCACTCCTGGGGATAGTCCTCTATGGTGACTCGGAAATCGAAGACAGGGAGCATAGAGAGAGGGCGAGGAGGAGAAGACAGAGCCTGGTCCAGGAACTGGAAGAAGGAAACACGGGATACCCCGACAGGAGGGCAGCGAGACGTGGCGAGCCAATAGTGGAGAAGGAGGTCTGGCCGACGAACGGGTTCTGGCCCAACAACACCCCGGCTACCGGGGACTGGTCCTACGTATGACTCCAGCGACGCAGTATCTGAACGCTCGTGGAAGAATCGGCGCGGGGTGCGAAAGCTCTCCACGCCATACCCGAGCGAGAGACGGGTACCATCTGCGTTACGATGGTCCCAGTCCAACAGAAAACGGGGCGACGTTGACGGGTCGAGAAAGAAACGAAGCCAGCATTCCAGGCCAGGGCAAAGCTGCGGAAAGAAGAGGACATGACGGGGAAAGACAAAGAACCTGAAGAGCAGGGAAAGGGACAGAACCCGAGACAGGGGCGGGGTCTGAATAGGATCAGAACCCAGGAAACCCCTATCTCGGAAAAGAACCCGCACGATCCACTCGCTTAAGGGGAATTCTACTTTGGGAAGTAGATCAAAAGAAAACCAAAGAGGGTCGAACCACAGAGGGGAGGAAATACCACAACATGGGGAGTCGAACACCGAAGACATTGGGGACGCCGGCGCGACAATAACCGATAGGCAGTGACAATAAGCCCTACGACCATGGTGTGGTGTTTACAATCCGGATAACGGGACCACCACGAAGGGAGAACGCTGGAGATTTTGGATTGCGGGTTCCCGAACGGAGAAGACTGGAGGACGCCTTCGCGGGTAATAATCGATGGGCAGTGACAATAAGCCCCACGACGCAGGAAATTTTTGAAGGATAAAACTCGCCTTGCAGGAATTATTGGGAAAATGGGGACGGGGTATCTACGGGTCGTTGAGGACAACGACCTTGAAGAGGGGGGCTGATGTCATGAATCGCCCGGGTTCTACTTTTTCGCGCGTGACGCGTCCGTATGGATACAGACGCGTCTTAGCGGCACGGGACTCTCATGACGCCACCACGTGACCTTCTCACGGTTGAAACCCGGCCTCGGATTCTACAAGCGTGTACAGGTGTTAACTTTATTGCAATGTGCCCAGTAATATCTGCATGTCATATTGCAATGTGGCCAAATGTGACTGTCCAGTAAGGTGGAAGCGCAATGCAATGTGCCTGAGGCAGGCCTTGAATACCCTTTTAGGACAGGCAATCATTTCAGAAATTAATTAAATATTTTCAGAATGATAGCCCCGTTGATATATCTGATCCCGCATCACTCTTTCAAAAATCTCCCTCCATCAGTTGCCGTCATCCGCATTGGGATACTTCTCCTCCCATCAATCATCCCGCCTCATCTCCGGCTTTTTCCGGCCATTACCGGTTGCTTCCGGCCTCTACTTCTGCTGTTTGCTTCTGTTTGTCCCCTCCCTCCCTTCCGTTCCTCTCCGATTCTCCCGAGCACCCTAATCTTGACTTTGCCTCTATTTGGCTTTGGCTTGCACTCCGCATCTTTCGGCTTCCCACAAAACCCGATTAACCCGATTAACCCGAACATCCGAATACGCCACTTTTGCCAGTTGCCTACCCGGTTACTCCCGCACTCCCTGCTCCCTCCCGCACCCAACTGCCGGCAATCACCTCCTGTTTGTTATCGCCCTCAATTTGGACACCTGAATTCGGTCGCCCCTTCACTCACCTCGACACAAATTTCCGAATTCAATTCCCCCTTCCTCTCTACTTTCCAGAATGTGATGTATTTTGTTCTCATGTACTTGCGCTGACTCAATTTCAGTTGATTTTACCACATTCCGTTTCTTACAATCTCTCAACCTCGCATTTGCCTCCGTTCCGCCAGCTACGTCCGCCCCAAACCTACGAAGATCATCACCAACAGTTCTGTGGCAGTGCTTCGCGATTTCACGTGATTCGATTTCAACTCTTCTAAGTCCGTCATTCGCCAACACTCCCGCTAACGACATTATCTTCTTAAGTACATAGTTCAATCATTGCTCGACTACCGTCTTCGGCGCTTCGATGTAGTCCCCCCTTCATCTACACCCTTCCCCGCACTTCTATAAAACCTTGAATTTAATATCGACTCATCTCAAATCGGCTTACCGTGTCGCCCGTCGGCCCCCCACCTGTATATCGTCCCTGTTGTGGTGTAGGTCATCCTTCCAGACTCTTTTCAGCACGTTACTCACGTCTCAGCAGCCTTCCTTTTCTTCCCTTTCGGCGCATCCTTGCTTCGATTTTCTGTTGCCTTCCTGCTACTTAATTCGTCAGTTCTCTCAAGCATCTATTATTCTCAGCGGCTCACAATTTGGCAATAACCCCAGGGCGCAGGAGTTCCGTAAACACGTCTCCCACGTCCTCCACAGCACTCGACCATTCCCGCACGTCCGCGGGGTTACAATCCGCCACTCTTTCCCCCCACCACAGCAAGGACGCCATGAGCTGAAGCAGCCCATTCTTGCCGTGCAGTTTCAGCATCGCTCCCCAATCCCCCCTGTCCGCCGGCTGCACATTCACCCACCAGTTCCACCATCCTGAAACGAACGTCTCCGGTGCCTTCGCGTTGCCAAGCACGCCGATATCCACCGTTCTCTCCCATTTCCTGCCTCTCGAGATCCACCAGTCCAACGCGCTCGGTCGTGACAGGGTGGTGATTTGCCCCCCGGCATCACGATGTCCCCACGCCGCCTCGAAGTCGTAGTACTTGTCGACGAGCGACGCCCACTCTATCCCCCACGCCTTTCCACGGGCAAATGCTGCGTGTGCTCTCTGCAGTTCTTCCGTCCATTTCCCGCGTCCTGCCGCTGCCATAGCTTCTCCACCGGGTTCGCGTCTTCGTTCTCCTTGCCCGGACTTGTTTCATCCCCTGCGCCCTCCATCTCCCCCTGTGCTTGTGCGCCCGCACCTTCCTCGTTGTGCGCGTCCCCCTCACGGCTGGGAGCTGGATGAGTCGGGTTGGTAGCCGGATGAGTCGGATCTGTGGGGTCATGCATCTCTCCCGTGCCATTCGACGATGAGCCGCCGCCGCCGCCGCCTCCAGACGGGCCTTGCGGAACGCGCCTCGTCGGCGCTGCGGCCGATACTCCCCCCGACGCGCTCCCTACGTCGGGGATGTTAGGGAGCACGTCGGGGATGTCGAGCTCTTGCACCTGCGTGATGTGGGAATCACATTCCACGCGCGCTAGTCCCGAGCGATTCAGCACCCTGTTTCTTCACACGCGCTCGACTCACAGAAAACGTGGTGGGCAAAGTCCACCATACTGGTTTGCACCCGCGTGAAGCCCTCTGGGTCCTGCAGCGGCCAATCCTTCTCGACCAAGCCCCTCGTTTTTCCCGCGTGGACGCTACAACCCCCAGTCAATGTCTTCGATCGTGTCTCGTATTCAGTAACTCACCTCCGCATTTCGATACGTCCCCCATGCTCCCCGATTGGCCCTGCCATCAGGATCGATACGCACATCCCAAACCGTTCTGATATGATGTCGACGAATGGCTGTAGGTAGTGAGCTGCGCTCTTCAGCGATCTGTCCAGCCGTGAGTAATTCAAGTCCCACGCTGTACTTCTTGTCACTTACGCGCTGAACTCCTCAGGCGTCCTATTCGACTATCCGAGGTTGACTCCCTCCACGCCTTCAATCTTATCTCATGCTCCCGCTCCGCTCCCGTAGCAAACTCTTCTTTGTACAGGTCCGATTCTTCCTCCCAGCATCCTGGTGACGTCGTTCTGGATCGTGATCGCGGCCGGCGCATCCACACCCGTCATGTCTGCGCGCATCGCGAGCGCGCGTTTCCGAGCCTCTACCCCCTGCTTGACGTGCTCGTTGTAGCGCTTCTCCGAATAGAAGTGGAGCAGCTGCGGACGACGAGGCGGCTTTTCGTCCCCCCTCTCCCAGGTGCCCGAAAATGTCGGCAAAGGTGGCCTTGTCCTCCCTCAGGAGGCTTCGAACTGCCCTCCGGGTACCATTCGCCCAGGCGCTATAACAAATCAGGTCAGCTGTTTCTTTTTT
>JARKIC010003416.1:0-22390 GCA_029378375.1 Mycena olivaceomarginata | reverse complement strand
AGAAAGCGAAGTAGGAACTACCGATAGCGGTGGACGACGTACTCGGCGCAGCCTGCTCCGCATGAATTCTGAGGGGATTTGAGGCTATTGAAATCTCGTCAGCACAAATCCGAGACCGAAATGAGCAATAATACCGATAGGTCTCGACCGTACGCGGCCGCTGGAGCTGGAGGAGGCGACTACCGCACGAGACTTGCCAGCGGACTTGGAGCTCGATTTTTTGGTCGCAGACTTGAGGGCCTTGAGTTCCTTGAGTCGTTCGGCTGCTTGTTTTAGACTTTCGTTCATTTCCGCAATCTCGGCTTCAATTTTAGCCTGCTCGTCGGACCTCTCGCGAACTTCCTGCGACTTGCGAATCACGGCGGTGTGGCGGGCCGCAGTTCGCGCGGTCCGGCTATACGCACCGTACTGGGAATTGACTAGAATACCCGACTTGTATGACACCTCGATCTCGCGTACAACGGCCTCGTCTAATTTGTGAGCGCTAAATGGTGGAAAGCAGTCAATAATGATCAAGTCAAGGAAAGAGACTTACCTTTCCATCGCCTCAACCAGTTTAATTCGCATTTTGAACCCCATGGCACTGAATGGCATTTTGAATCACATGCTCCGTGCTGCCATTTTGAACCCTGTGCTTCACTATTGAATGGTTTAATTCGCATTTTGAACCCCATGGCACTGAATAGCATTTTGAATCACATGCTCCGTGCTGCCATTTTGAACCCTGTGCTTCACTATTGAATGGTTTAATTCGCATTTTGAACCACCTCAAAAGAATTGTGGAATTTGTCCTTCAGTCGCAGTAGCGTGGGCGGAGTTTTAACCGATTTTCTTTGAAGTTATTTCTTCTCGGTTAAATTTATTGTAACTTGGTGACGCGGCGTTGGATGCCAACCCTTGATTCCAGCACCTCAAAAATTGTGGAATTTGTCCTTCAGTCGGAGTGGCGTGGGCGGAGTCTCACCCGGTTTTCTTTGAAGTTATTTCTTCTTGGTCAAATTTCTTGCAACTTGGTGACGGGGCGTATTGGATGCCAGCCAACCCTTGATTCCAATACCTCAAAAATTGTGGAATTTGACCTTCAGTCGGAGTAGCGTCGGCGAAGTTTCACCCGATGTTCTCTCACCGAAACATTGAGTAATCCGAACTTTGAGCGCGGACATCAGTTGATACTTTTCGGGTTTCCGGTCCACTAAAGTGGATGCCCTGAGCGCAAACAAAAATGGGGTTTCAAATCGGCCCGCTCACGATAGCCAGCGAAATTTCAAGGACAACTGGCGATTAAGATTTGCCCTGGGCAGCCATGAAATTGTCCTTCGAGTCGGAAGGGTGTCGAAAGTGAGTGTCGAGGGCCTCCTGGACGGTTATGCCCAGCGCCTATACCTGTTTTTCTCCTCAGATGTCCCAACATTTTTCGGTGTTCTTCGCTGTTGAACTCTGGTGTTTGGGTCGGACGATCTACTGCTATGCATATTCCTATATACACAGCCTTACTGCTATGCTGATCCTATGTACACAGCCCTGCTATGTGCATAGCCAATTCCTGTGCCCACAGCCTTCACAGCCTTATTGCTGTTACATATAGCTTTACTCCTGTGCGCATAGCCTTACTGCTGTGCACCTCAGACATATATATGTAGCTACTCTGCAATGGATCCGGGCTTTTCGCCTCCCATCTGAGTCCATCTGAGAATCCTGCTCTATCAGCACCCTATCTGAGATCTAGTGTTTAACAGGTTACGAGCCCCGTGCCTAAACCTCTGCTACCCTCTTTAGTTGCTTTCATTTGCCACCGACGAACTGTCTCTCCGCATGGCAGGCACTCTGGCTGGATTAGTCAACGCCACTCTGGTACGCACCTCCCGTCCCCTTCCTTTACCTAGACTAAACCCTGCTTTTCACCTACCAGGGTAACGTGTGAGTCAATCACCACATTATAGTTCGGCGCTCAATGTTGATTTCTCATCATACGGGCAGTGTCGAGCTCATCGTCGCAGTACCTGTCTTACATGTCAACTTTCACTGCCCGGAGAACTCATGGCGGAGATAGGTCATTGCGCTAAAAAAATGCGAGCTCGGCATCGTCCAATCGTCTCGTGCGTCCATTTCTCGATGGCATTGTCCGGAACTACAGCTTCTAACGCCCACCCAGTCATTGGCTCCATGCTCAGCAACCTATGTATGTCTCACTTCGTATGCCATCGCGCACACCTAACCTCGCCTCAGTGCTCGTCCTCGGGATGTGTTTCTTTTTCGGCGGGCTGAAGTTTTCCGAGCAGGCTTTTGAAGGATGTAGTACGTGCTCTGCTGTTCCACGGATAAGATCATGAAATGCTGACGTGAATAAAGTTGTTACACAGGTCAACAGCTCTCTGCTGATGTTCGCGCTGGCCGCTGTGCTCCTTCCCGCTGTCTTCCACTGGCAGACGACCCAGAACCTCGCCAACGACGCTGCGAGGAATGCCACACAGGCTGCGACTACGAATGCCACGCAAGTTGCCATGGATCACATAGAGGCTACACAAACGCAGATTCTTCAATTCAGCCGCGGCGTGAGTATTCCATGATCCCGATGGTGCTTCTTGCTTTCTGATTTCTTTCCATGTAGATCGCAATCATCTTGCTCGTCGGTAAGTTTATACGCCATAAGTATGTCTCGGGCGCCAACTGACGACGGGACGACCCGCAGTTTATATTGGCTACATGGGGCTCTCGCTCTTCACGCACGCGTCGATTTATAGCCAGGAGACTGGTGCTTCCACCCCGTACGCGCCCAAGGCGCAGGGTGTGACCATCCCGCGTGTGGCGGAGCCCGACTCGATTGCGCTGGAGGACGCCAATGCGTACGGAGGCACAGTGGAAGGACATGCCCCAACGTTGGTGGAGGAGGTGGAAGAGGATGACCCAGAGACCCCGCAGTTGAACGGCCGGACTTGCTTTGGACTGATGATACTGGTGACTGTGGTGCGTGCAGTTGGCACTCCTACTATCCCCCCCCTAGAACTCGGACACTTAAGAAAGAAGCTCGAATATGTTTTCTCTAAGAGCCTCTGGTGCATTTTAGAGGTTATAGACTTTTAGAAATCATAAAATTGATTTGGAATGAGCTTTTGTTTTGTGCAAAACGGCCCAGTATCGGTCGAGCAACAGTGACTTTACTGACGAGGCCGAGTGTCCGAGTTCTAGGTAAGAGCTAAACTCTCGATTGCCGGCCGTTTAGCACAGCACCTTCTCATTAAAAAGGCTTGAAATGTTGCATGGACACGGTCCTATATCGGGGCTATTATATACATATAGAAGAGCGCCAGGTAGGTCCAGGAAGACTGGCATAGGACATGGAATTTTTTGCCATCAATCTGGGCAATTGACAGATCAAATTGACCGGCATTGTCCGAATTTTCGGACTCTTGTGAGAGCTACAGGGCAGCTATGTCTATGAGTTTTGGTATGGATACTTTTATGATATAGGGGCATCCTTTGCATGTTTTATCCGGATGATATCCCCTAGGTCAAGGGCCCTAGGCCCAAAAAATCCCCAAATTCTTCGAAATTCCTAGTAGTTGCCAGATGTTTCGACTGTTATCTATCCCATGACCTTCGATATGAAGGGATATTACACCGTGAATGTCTAGACCACATCCTACCGCTTACATAGAGTCCGAAATCCCAGAAAACGGTCCAGTATTGGATGAGAAATGTCTGTTTGTCCGAGTACTAGGTTTGTCCGGTGCGGCGGGGGGGGGATAGTACCTCTATTTCTCCACCCGCTGACTAGGGCTACTCCCCTTCAATGCAGCTGGTAGCCATCACCGCAGAATTCCTCGTCGGGTCGATCGACGGGTTGACCGAGTCCGGGAAGATATCGAAGGAGTTTGTAGGCATGGTCCTGCTGCCCATCGTCGGGAACGCCGCTGGTGCATGCTCCATTCATCGATCCATCCCCTGCGGGTGCACCTCACAGGATTTTGATCTTATTCTTTGCAGAGCATGTGTCGGCCGTGACGGTTGCTGTGAAGGACAAAATGAATCTCAGCATCGGCATTGCTGTCGGCTCCAGTATCGTGAGTCTCCAAGCCTTGCCTCCGTTTGAACTTGTTAAACTCAGCAACTTGTTCTCTCCCAGCAAATCGGGCTCTTTGTTATCCCGTGAGTGGACTCAATACTTCAGTCTCTGATACACACTCATTCTGACATGGCATACGCAGATTCTCCGTACTCGTTGCGTGGGGCATGGACAAGCCTATGACTCTCCTCTTTGATCCCTTCGAAGCCGCGTGCCTCGCTCTGGCGGGTTCGTGTATTTTTCCTTCTTCCAAACCTGCTTACGCATGGCTGACTGCCGCTTCGTCAACAGTGGTGACGGTCAACTACTGCGTCGCGGATGGCAAGAGCAACTGGGTACGTTACTCCTGCCCATCCGTTAACATATTCCTAACACACTCGACAGTTGGAGGGGATGATCCTGATGAGTACGTTGCAAAAATGTAAATGCTGATCGAAGCTGGACATAACATCATTCCTTTAGGCCTCTACGCGATGCTGGGGACCCTGTTCTTCTGTTACACGGGCGTGGACGTCGCGGATCATTTCGCGACCTGCACTTGAGGGTGGGGGTTTATAGCTGGGTCGTCAAATGGTCATAGACAGCTAATAATTCCATCACTCCATGTATCCCATTCTTTCATTCACTCAATATGTATATGTACAGTGTCTTGAATAATCAGAGACTTTGATTGTTTCGGGTGCACACCGGTGTGCACTGTTTACTGCGCAAGGCATGGCGTCGGAACAGTCCGGCTTAATGGATGGAAATGGCAGGGCCATCGATTTCAGTCAGATCCGCTTGGAAAGCGACTCGGAGACTGGGCTGCGATAAAAATGTCCTCACCATTGTCCCGGATCCTCGGCAGAGACCTAGGTCCTAGGGCCATAATAATATTTCTGTGGGCCAGGTTTAGGGGCAGCTGTTCTGAGAAAAATGGAAAAAAAAAACACGCCCTAAGTTCTGCAAAGTACTGTAGATCCGCCTTTCATGTTAAGGTTTGCTGTGTCAAGTTCGCGGCAACCACTGCGTTCAGCCGTGTATTAGACGCCGTTGATGTCTCGGCGCCTATGCGGAAGTAAGCGGGCCTAGACAGGCACGTGTTTCTAGATCAGCTAAGATAGGCGTCAGTCACTCCCTACGAGGGTCACGTGGATCTGTCACATCACGCGTAACGCGGCAAAATTTTCGGGTGCTCAACTCAACATGCCGGATTTCGGGTGTTTTTGAGTTTTCTGAGGTCAAAATTTTTTCAAGGTTTATTACGTCAGGAGCTAAAATTTTCTGAGGTGTGTGGCAGGTATATTACTGATTGAAATCCACTTCTACAGGTGTGTGATATGTCTGTTCAAAGTCATTAGTTGTAGGACAACCTGTTATCTTGCGTGTAACCGTGTTTTGGTTAGCAGGAGTTACTATATATGGGCCGTGTGAATCTTACATAAGCGGCAAAATTTCGACGGCTTCAAAGCTCAAACCGTGTCCAAACGTGAAAACAATGATTTTTACACTCAAAAAAAAATGGGTCACTAAAATTTGACACTGCTCCACCAATTGGACATATTTTAAAAATCTGAGACCGAGGATCTCTCCGAATGATTCAATACACCATTTCTAGGTCCTACTTTTGATCTTTGATGTTTGTAGCCAGGTACTGACAAGTGGTAATAATGGCGGTTCAATATGGGTGAGAATTTAGGAATACTCCGAGCGGTGTTTCAACCGATTTTTTCCGATGCAACAGATTAGGTCATCTTGCATCCGAGTTGTTCAATGTTAATTTTTCTAAAACTTGCGGGGGCCTTGGTTCGATCCTCCTCGTTAAATTGAACACTTCTCAAAAATTGTGGAATCTGTCCGACGGCTGGAATACTCCGAACGTTGTTTCAACCGCTTTTTCCCGATGCGTCAGATTACGCGACTTCGTATCCGAGTTTGTCTGGGTTAATTTTTCTAAAACTTTGCGAGGACCTTGGTTCGATCCTCCCTGTTGAATTCAATACTTCAAAAGAATTGTGGAATCTGTCTGACGGCCGGAATACTCTGAACGTTGTTTCAACCGAATTTTTCCGATGCGTCAGATTACGCGACTTTGCATCCGAGTTTTTCTGGGTTAATTTTTCTAAAACTTTGCGAGGGGCCTTGGTTCGATCTGCCCCGTCGAATTTAACACTTGTCAAAAATTGTGGAATCTGTCCGACGGCTGGAATACTCCGAACGTTGTTCTAACCGATTTTTCCGGATGCGTCAGATTACGCGACTTCGCATCCAAGTTTTTCGGGGTTAATTATTCTAAAACTTTGCGGGGGCCTTGGTTCGATCCTCCTCGTTAAATTAAACACCTCAAAAAAATTCGGCTGGAATACTCTGAACGTTTCAATCCATTTTTCCTGGTGCGTCAGATTACGCGACTTCGCATCCGAGTTTTTCTGGGTTTAATTTTTCTAAAACTTTGCGAGGGACTTGATTTGATCCTCCCCGTTGAATTTAACACTTCTCAAAAATTGTGGAATCTGTCCGATGGCCGGAATACTCCGAGCGCTGGTTCAACCGATTTTTCCAGATGCGTCAGATTACGTGCTGCGATCTGATATTACCCCGTCTGAAGCCCTTTTTAAACTCCGCTATCAGCGGTCCGGCACCACTTGCCGGAACGTGCCCTAAAGACTTTGAAATTTGTTCATTGCTCGCTCGGCTTCAGGACTAAGGGCCTGATCGGGTACTCTAGAATCTCGGCTAGAATCGTTGTAAATGCTTCTATAGAATCTTTTGATAGAATCTTTTTGTCACGCTCTGTCACTCGCTCTCTTCTTCCCATTTCTCTGCTCTCATGGCTGGCGACGAAGGCAAGGCTCATTGGATTGACCCCGAATGTGATGCGCTGCTAGACGGTCTCATCGCGAAGAAGAGTACGCACCAGTCCGGCAACGGTTTCAAGCCAACTGTATGGGCGGAAATTGTCAAGGATGTCCATGCTGCGAACCCCGGCGTGCGCCCGAAAAAAGACCAGACGACTGTATTTCTAAGCTCAACTATGTACACCCTTCTCTGTCCTCTTTTCTCACATGCTCACCACCTTTCTTTCTGCAGTTGCAAAAGGGTTTTGAAAAGTATATCTTCGTTCAGAAATACAGCGGCATCGGATGGGACTCCGAGCTTCACATGGTGACGGCGACAGAGGGGGTCATTTCTCGGTCCTCCTCTTCCGTGCACATTCGAATGTGTCGAGCGCACCACGGTCTTCTTTCCCTACCTCACTGACAGCCTTATCACAGGTATATTGATCATCCATCTAAGATACAAATGATAGCTACAGCCGTAACCTCGACCTGAAGCATACACCCACAACTACAACATTTGTAGATCGATGTTGACCTGAAAGGGAAATTAATACCGCAAGGTTTGCCATATTTGTTGGGCAGGTTACACCAGACAATACATCCTCTATCTTCTGGAGACTTGAAAAATGCACTAATAGTGGTTCCTGGGGTCTGATAACATGGAGTAATGAAGTTGTTGTTCATCCGTATGATGGCAAGTATAGTATATTATCAGCTCTGTTCGACATCATGTGGCCGCATTGGATACTCAAGAACACAAAAGTAGATGTTGAATTGCAAATTCATTGACCTGTAAGCGTTCAATCTCTGCCAATAATGCGAGTTTGGACTAGAGGCCGTCGTCTTGACTTCATCGCTCATAAGTACTAGTGTCTGCTGGGCCGGCGGAACAGCCAACGTCCAGCTCGGGACTGATTCCGGGGGCTGCGGCGTCCGCACCAGTCGCTGAGCCCGCGTACTGTAAGGTCGACGTTCCTCGTCGAGGTCCCGACACCACCCAGTCCCCAGCCGCCAATTGAACGCCCTAACAAGCTCCTCCACGATGGTCGCTAACATGGTATATCGATCCGGATCCGGGTCGCGAGGGTTTGGCCACTCGCTGAGCCGCCACGTGTATCTGTGCCAATGTACGTCGCCTCGTGTTTCGTTTCGATCTCGTCCTGCATGCAGATAGCGTCGTACAGCGCGCCCGCGTGGGCGTGTCGCGCACCCGAAACAACACCGTCCGCCTCAAGATCCGAATATTTTCGTAGCGCCGATAATACGCTCCTGGTGTCAAGTCAAAATCGGCAGTAACTGGGAGTGGGGGAAGAATGGGTGCGTTCCAAGGTATTCCCTCTACTTTAGGTAAGGGTTTTTAGGGTGCCCTATTTCCACGTCCCGCAGTAAATCAG
Source organism: Mycena olivaceomarginata (assembly GCA_029378375.1). NCBI lineage: Eukaryota > Fungi > Basidiomycota > Agaricomycetes > Agaricales > Mycenaceae > Mycena > Mycena olivaceomarginata. The sequence continues at coordinate 14,114 of JARKIC010003416.1, read as the reverse complement.
GTTTTTCGTCAGCACTTTTTGCGTAAACATTGATCCCTTCTGCTAAAACGCACCGGCTTGTCCACAGCTGTGGGGAGCCGGATGAGTGCCTTGCAGGGGCTGGTAATCATGATTACATTGCTCGTTTATGTACCATTTTTCTCTCTCAGAATAAAGTCCTGGCTTCTAGTTCGGTTGAAACACCGTGGCGGGAAATCAGGGATGTACAAATCTTGACTCTTGAGTTCTCAAGTGATTTTTTCCAGTCCTTGTGTGTATCTCGATTGACAAATACCTTGTGACCTTGTACAAGGCCAAATGAGGTCGCAAGCTACACCAAAACCGCCACAAGCTCGCAAGGTCACGACCTTCGAGTTTTCACAAGGTCGACGGTTCGACTCCGGCCACCCGCGGAAATTGGATTTGATCACGAGCTGGTTAGCCTATCTGGGGAGACCATGGTTTTTATATATTCTGTAGTGTGTGCTCCCGACTTTTTAAGAGGTTCTCCGATCTTGTTCTTCATTTTCCGAGAGGGGCCTTTCACTCTTTTGACCTTGTGAGCTTGTCGACAAGCTCACAAGGCCAAACAAGCCACAAGCTAATCGTCAAATGGGCTGATGGACTAATGTTGCATGCTTCAAACGTCAGTGCTGCGTCAAAATCCCTTTGCCCCTAAAATATGAGGGAACTGCAAAAATTTGGGATATGGATATTTTCACACTCCGAACAGCATGGACCCAATCGTTCTGGACAAGATCGCCTTCGCATTTAAATGGACCCTTTAATCTGCCTTTGAATTTCACACTATTAGACAATATTCATTTACACAACACCTATGTTGTACCTTTTAAATTTTGGCAGTAATTTTAACAGCAAGTGCTCTTCCTGCACCAAATTCTAATCAAGAGGGAGTTGACTGTATGTGTGCACATGTCCGATTTTAAAAGTAGCTGTCGCTCTAATTTCACACTTCTTCACACAGTCAATCTCACGATCTCTCACAGTGGAGATACTGGATCAGATATATCGGTTGAGGTCGCTGGCGACCTTGCAATATCTATAGGGGGTGGTGAACCGACACCGGAGCCATTTACATGCTGTTGTTCATCTCCTTCTACCCCGGTCTGGCCTCGCTTAGCACTTCAGAGCCTAAGTGCAAGTGCCACCTTAATACCAACTGCCCGACCCACAAGTACACAGGGAGTAGATTCAAGTGGTGTCTCTGAGGCTTTTCAAGATCTTTATTTATCCCTGCACAACTCCGTGAGATCCTAGCCCGGCGCACCTCCGTTAACTTGGAGTGATGAGGGCCGGGGGGGAAGGCACAGAAATGGGCCATGTAATGCTCCAATACTCATTCGGGAGGGCAGCTTGGACCATTGGGAGGTCATCCTTCGCCGAAAACGCCGCACTGAAACTGAGAGTATGTAATTATCTAGAAAATCTAGCCGCCACCACTGGCGATGCTGATGCGTTCAAGGCTTGGGAAAACTAATCCTGGTAGGCGCATGCTATCCCTGGGAATTCGTCTCACGGGACCGCACTAGATTGCAGGAAGATACCCCTGGGAGATATCGATCTACAGAGAGAAATATTGCTCGAGGCAGGATCTGGGGTTGTTCACCGCAGAAATTGGCGGCGTCCTGTTTGGTGAATGTACCTCTCGTGTCGATCAGCATAGCTGGTGCAATAGAGGTGCATTCAAATGGCTGGCATTTTGAAAAGCATGACCTGACGCAATAGAGGTGCATTCAAAGGGCTAGATACTCGTCGAATGGGTGATCAAAGGTGGTCTATACACCCATTTTGGGGGTCCAGCTTCCCGATTCCGATTTTCCCAGATTTATTTGGAGTCAAAATCGACGGAAAACCCTAAAATCACATTTTTCCTCAGTGAATTTTGAGGTAAAAAATAAATAAAAAAGAGGGTTCGGATTCGGATTCAGCGGCCGAAAACCGGTCCAGAAAAGAGGTTCGTGTGGGGACAAGTGATGTCCGAATTCCATCGGGTGCATCCTGACGGCAGTCCCAATTCAGGTCGGACACAATACATTATATTACATTCACGTTACCTGCTGTGCGTAAGGCCACCCGTGGGCGAGTGCGGTTTTTCCCAGTGTCAGTCCTGTTGAGGGATGCGTGGGGATGCCGGGAACAAGGGATCCCGGACAGTTCAGTCTACCCTGGTCCAACCCCCCTAGGGCCTAATTTTTCAAGGGACTTAATTGGCCCTAGGGGGGTGATTTTTGGCAGTGTGGACCATGCCTATGGTCTGGCCCACTGTTTTCAGCAAAATTGATCTGGGCTGTCCCAGACTGATTGTATGTGGGACAGCCCACCCACCGCAGGCGGGCCCGAAAAATTTCTAGGGACGGACCATGGGCCCATTTTGAGACCAGGACCCCTGGCACCAGCCCAGCCCAAAAAAAGCATTTTTTGGGCCCATTTCTGGGTTGTTTTGCACGTTTCTGGGTGATTCTGAAAGCCCTTGCCCAGGGCTTTTATCCTGAGCATAATCTATCCATATTGGGGCCCACTTTTGTTTTCGGCAGCCCATAAATTGGCCTATTGGCTTCCTTCACTGCCAGCTTTCCAGCTGGCTCTCCACCCAGCTTTCCAGTTGGCTTCCTACCCTGCTTTCTGGTTGGCTTTTCTGGTTGGCTTTTGCAGTGGGTTTTTGGGGTGGCTTTCCACCCAGCTCTCTGGGTGGCTTTTCTGGTTGGGTTTTTGGACAGCTTTCCACCCAGCTTTCTGGTTCAGTTTTCCAGTCAGCTTTCCATCCAGCTTTTTGGTTGGCTTTTCCGGTTGGATTTTTCAGTCAGCTTACCACCCAGCTTTCTGGTTGGCTTTTCTGGTCAGCTTTAAGAATTGAAACACCAGTTCTGACTGTTTCATTACCTCCACACTTACTTCCATGTTCAAGATTTTTTACATTGGGCTGGCCCACTAGTTTCATAATCCAATGGGCCATCCCATAGCCCTTTGCTTACAATGTGGGCCAGCCCACCCATTCTCACATCATACATGGTCCAGCCCATGGTATACTCCAGATGGACATGGGCTTGCCCACAGGGTTTTTTTTTTTGCATGTGGGCTAGCCCACCATATTTTGTTTTCAAGCTGGGCTAGCCCACTCAATTTTATAATCTGCATGGGCCAGCCCATGGTATTTTATAATCAACATGGGCTTGCCCATAGTATTTTATATTTAACATGGGCTAGCCCATAGGCAGAAATAATATTTTTCTGAGCCAGGAACAGTCTTTGCCCAGTGCTTAGAATACAGCCCATCATGTCTTTTGGCTAGGCCTATGAGCTGCAATTCTATTTGGCCAGAACAGTAGGATATACCGGGTCAACCAGCCGATACTCAAAAGGTCAAAATACAAACCAAAAAAGCTCCAACAGCAAGGCTCGAACCGAGGAGAATAGGGTGATGGATTGGTCATCAGGTAACCGACGACATGTATACTACCACTACACTATAAGACCAGTACTGCAGAGCCTACCCTTGACACCCACATCCTAGCCCAACATCACCCCTCTATTTTGCATGCCTGTCACTATCAAATCAACCATCATTTATCGCCGGCTGTGTGAATTTATTTTGCATTTTGCGCAACAACCAGGAACTCTTTCCCAGAACCGTCAATACACTCAGAGAGCTCTCGGCAAGCTCTATAACTTTGATCTTGACCATATTTTTAGACCCGAACCACTAACTTCCTTTTTGGGTCACTATGCTTTTTCCCCAAAGAGGAAATTACAGTGTTTTTGCCTTCCTTTGGTCAGAATTCAAGTGTTTTGGATGATCTAACTCCTTGGACAGGGTGTGATGGACCATAGGATATGTTCTGGAGCATACTCAGAAGCACTGCACCTCTGTGAAGGGCAGATAATGGGAAAGGTCGTTGATTCATCTCTCAATACAAATATCTTGGGAACATGGCCAATTAATATGATCCAACCCCTTCTAAAATATATGCCCTTGCCATTGACATGCCCTTCACATGATAAAACAACTCTTGAATAGCCAGGAGAGCATATTCTAACCATATTCTGAAACACTTTGATGGCCTAATTGTGATGGTTTCTGGTCATCTCGGTTATTGCATTTATGATGTTGGGCCCCATATCATCTACAGAAATACATGAGAGAGCCCATCAGGTGAATTGGCCAGTTCTAGGTCCTCATTCAGGGTGAATATGCTCGGAATGAGTATTCACCAAGTATTATATGGGCCACCAGTGAAAAACATGGGATATGTACTCAAATCAAGTATTACAAGGTATCCAAACATAACATACCAAGAATCATCCCAATATACGTCCTTGAAGATCCACAATCTCGAATGACATCTTTTCCTTTTTTGGTGAATTAGGGTCCATGCAGAGCTCATAGCACAATATAAGCAACAGAAAGATGAACAGGGATGATGGAAGACTGATATTATACTTTATTTGAAGGATTTTCGTCAAGATTTGGCTAGATAGTGTTTTTATCTATATGCAATACAAGAGCGCGGTGGGCCGACTTCGGCTGAGAGATGAGTGCCCGAATTAGCATTGATTGGCGCGCAATCGATAAGCGCCGGTTAATCGATGGGCGGAGTTTGAAATGGCTTCAGACGGACATGCGTAATTTTATAAAGAGAGTGAAGTGCACTTCAGACTGCTGTTGAACTCCTCCACTCCGAAATACCATTTACCTGAAACTTGATCAAATTTCTTGGGATACAATTAAATATTGATCTTTCATTATGTCTCTTCTCATTTTGAGTGTTTATTTTGCAGTAGCTCCTCTGAATGGTGCCCTATTCATCAAATAAGCAAAATATGTCATGTGACATTCTGAAGCTTCAAGCCCATGGATTGGCACGACTTTGGGGTCCAGATGTTGGTATGAGCAGTAAGATGTACTTTTAACTCTTTCCCTCCATTCTGAACCTTATAGGCAGAGCAAATGGGGTGAAAATGCAGAGAAATACATTAATACACTTAATGTTTGCTTGTAGCTCTGTTCTGTGGGCTAACACCCATCAGCCATCTTCTTACACTTAATCATTGTTCCATGACAGTGTTTTCAACATGCCAGATCGATGCATGACCTGGCAATGGAGCAATGATGGCATGGTGAGTTAGGATCCAAACATACTCCTTTTCTTCTGGGGAGTCTATTCTAGTTCGATACACATGTATGGATACTACTCATTGGTAGGTTTAAATGTCTTCCTGATACCTGTATCCCTACGTCACAAAGATATGATGCTATAGAGGTGAATCAATGATGCTGCCCATTATCTGCCCTTCACAGAGGTGCAGTGCTTCTGAGTATGCTCCAGAACATATCCTATGGTCCATCACACCCTGTCCAAGGAGTTAGATCATCCAAAACACTTGAATTCTGACCAAAGGAAGGCAAAAACACTGTAATTTTCCTCTTTGGGAAAAAAGCGTAGTGACCCAAAAAGGAAGTTAGTGGTTCGGGTCTAAAATATGGTCAAGATCAAGTTATAGAGCTTGCCGAGAGCTCTCTGAGTGTATTGACGGTTCTGGGAAAGAGTTCCTGGTTGTTGCGCAAAATGCAAAATAAATTCCCACAGCCGGCGATAAATGATGGTTGATTTGATAGTGACAGGCATGCAAAATAGAGGGGTGATGTTGGGCTAGGATGTGGGTGTCAAGGGTAGGCTCTGCAGTACTGGTCTTATAGTGTAGTGGTAGTATACATGTCGTCGGTTACCTGATGACCAATCCATCACCCAAGCTGACTGGAAAACTGAACCAGAAAGCTGGGTGGAAAGCTGTCCAAAAACCCAACCAGAAAAGCCACCCAGAGAGCTGGGTGGAAAGCCACCCCAAAACCCACTGCAAAAGCCAACCAGAAAAGCCAACCAGAAAGCAGGGTAGGAAGCCAACTGGAAAGCTGGGTGGAGAGCCAGCTGGAAAGCTGGCAGTGAAGGAAGCCAATAGGCCAATTTATGGGCTGCCGAAAACAAAAGTGGGCCCCAATATGGATAGATTATGCTCAGGATAAAAGCCCTGGGCAAGGGCTTTCAGAATCACCCAGAAACGTGCAAAACAACCCAGATGACTGAAAAACCCAACCAGAAAGGCCAATCAAAAAGCTAAATGGAAAGCTGACTGGAAAACCCAACTGGAAATCCGAACCAGAAAGCTAGGTGGAAAGCTAACCAAAAACCCAACCAAAAAAGCCAGCCAGAAAGCTGGGAGGAATGGCAACCAAAAAACCCACTGCAAAAGCCAACCCAAAAAGCCACCGGCAAGCTGTGTGGAAAGCCATCCAGAAAGCAGGGTGGGAAGCTACCTGGAAAGCTGGGTGGAAAGCTGGGTGGAAAGCCAGCTGGAAAGCTGGCAGGGAAGGAAGCCAATGGGCCAATTTATGGGCTGCCAAAAAAAACGGGGGGCCTCAATATGGATAGATTAGGCTCAGGATAAAAGCCCTGGGCAAGGGCTTTCAGAATCACCCAGAAACATGCAAAACAGCCGAGAAATAGGCCCCAAAAATGCTGGTTTCTGGGCTGGGCTGGTGCCAGGGGTCCTGGTCTCAAAATGGGCCCATGGTCCGTCCCTAGAAATTTTTCGGGCCCGCCTGCGGTGGGTGGGCTGTCCCATATAGAATCCATCTGGGCCAGCCCAGACCAATTTTGCTGAAAACAGTTGGCCAGACCATAAGCATGGTCCACACTGCCAAAAACACCCCCCCTAGGGCCAATTAAGTCCCTTGAAAAATTAGGCCCTAGGGGGGTTGGACCAGGGTAGCCTAAAGTGTCCCGGAATTCCATCGGGTGCATGCAGAAAACAATGTGTGAATAAGGGTAGTTCGACAATTATTTCCCTTGTGGTTACAGACAACACATCATTGGGTGCACGAGTTTGCTCAGAAGAGCATGGGCCCCATAGTGCAATAGCTAAGGATCCCAGGATTATGGAGGGTCTATGCGGGTCAGTGCAGGCACCACCCACAGGTAACACTTTTCAAAATGCCAGCCATTTGAATGCACCTCCATTGCGCCAGGTCACACTTTGCAAAATGGCAGCCCTTTGAATGCACCTATATTGCATCAGGTCATGCTTTTCAAAATGGCAGCCATTTGAAATTGAATGCATCTCTATTGTGTCAGGTCATGCTTTTCAGAATGCAGCTCTATGGTGCCAGGTCATGCTTTTCAAAATGCCAGCCATCTGAATGCACCTCTATTGCATCTGGTCATGCTTTTCAAAATGCCTGCCAGCTGAATGCACCTCTATTGCGTCAGGTCATGCTTTTCAAGAGCTGCATTCTGAAAAGCATGACCTGACACAATAGAGGTGCATTCAAATGGCTGCCATTTTGAAAAGCATGACCTTGTGCAATAGAGCTGCATTCAAATGGCCGGCATTTTCAAAAGCATAACCAAATGCAATAGAGATGCATTCAATTTCAAATGGTGGGCATTTTCAAAAGCATGACCTGCTGCAATAGAGGTGCATTCAAACAGCTGGCATTTTGTGCATTCAAATGGCTGGCATTTTGAAAAGCATGACCTGATGCAATAGAGATGCATTCAATTTCAAATGGCTGCCATTTTGAAAAGCATGACCTGATGCAATAGAGGTGCATTCAAATGGCAGGCATTTTGAAAAGCATGACCTGAGGCAATAGAGCTGCATTCAAATGGCTGGCATTTTGAAAGCATGACCTGACGCAATATATAGTAGCCATTAGTAGCGGCTGGTAGCTCGCAGTCTGTTGCCTGGTAGCTCGAGTAGCCAGGGTAGCCTTGGCTGGCAGCCTGATAGCCCCGGTGGCTTAGGTAGCTTGATGCTGTGTAGTCAGTAGCACCCTGTAGCGGCCCGTCTCCTTCATGGCTTAATCCGTTGGTTTTAACAAGCAGAATACGAACTCCCCTGTGTGCGGATCAGACTGATTCACCGCCACTGCTGTCATCCCAATGAGGAAATGCCGCGACAACACATTTTTTTCCAGGTTTTTCTCGAGCATGGGGCGAGAATTAGATGGACGAAACCAAGTCAAATGAGATTAATACACATCATTGTGTCTGTGGCTACAGCAATTATTGCTCACACTTGAAGTTGGTTGAGGAAATCTGCACCCATGCATACATAATATTCAAGACCAAACGCTGCTCGACGAGAGAAATAAATTCAATGGAATATAATTACTACATCCCAGCACGCCCAAACTGCTTGATACGCACTCTTCGCTGCTCCTCCGCCTTTCTAGAATCATACAAATCAATCCTGGTGGGGAGTAAGTTGCCATTTTCTGGAAGGTCGAAAATCCTCTGACTTCAATCAAGAACAACATCACATACCCAACATTGTGTCGCATGGCCCGCGACTATCTGGCCATACCTCGGTGGGCCGGCCCCCTGTCTCTCACGCTGATGACGCCCATTCATCATTATCGCAGATAGCTGTTCTCATGGTAGAAAACACCTTCCAGTCCCTGCCGCGCGTGGTGTACAATCTTCCGTTGATCGGATACATCTGTCTGGGGTGATAGTCACATGGAGGCATAGACCTACGTAAGACACTGAAAGAATAATCAAACCATTCGAGCTCCTACACATGCAGTCAATTGGTCCCCGAACAGCGTATTCATAATTGTTTCATATGACTTGGCAATAAAAAATAAAATAAATATGTACAGTCGTAACCCGGCTTGGTAGGGAGGTTGATTACTCGGTCTGCTCGTCAATTCGACGGTTGATGCCTCCCAGAAGAACTTTGATCAGCCCATCTGCGGTAACGGGGTTTAGTTTTGAGTATGGTGTGGTGTCAACGATATCCTGTGCCAGCGCTGATAAGAGAGCTGCCGGGACATGGAGAGAGTACTCTCACACGTATATTGCCAGCTTTAGCCAGGTCATCGTCGAGCTCTTTGAGCGCTTTGGTGGCAGCAGAGTCGTTGCCTATTTGGACAAACTGCACCCCGATCTTTTTGCCCTTGTCAGCGAGCCCGAAACCATAGTGAGGTTCACCATACCTGTATCAAGCATAGATTTGTCATCGCCTTGAGGCGAGCCGCAGCGTCAATGATCGCGTATTTAGGGTTGTCGGCTACGCCGGACGACTGTGAATAATATCCCAAAGGAATTTGTTCGACTTACTGGCTTCACCGTCTGTGATGACGATGAAATTTACTCGCTTGATTACTTCGTTTGTTTTCTTATGCCGGGGTGTGCCGTCTGGCTCGATTCGAGCCGTTTCCAGTTCCACAATGCGAGGCTTCAAAAGTTGGTCCAATCGTTCCCCAGTAGGGGTGGCGCCGGCGGGTTTTACTTTGTCGAACACACTCCGTACTTCCGAAGAAGACTAGGAGTTTTGGTTAAAATCTGATTGTCGGAAAGTTGAATGGCCAACCTTCATATTGAGGGCTTCTCTTGGGTTATTCAAGAAATCGATGTCGATTCCATCGGTATCATACTGCTGCGCGGTCTCCGCCAACGCTTCCAACGCTTGGCCTGCCTATATGATGCGTGAGTGCAAGAATAGAGGCGTAAGTGTCATAGGTTACCTCGAACCAACGTGTTACTCCCTTCCTGGTTCCAGGGAGTGTCATGGATCCTGAATCGTCTACAAGAATAACCGTATCATACTTCCTGAGGATCTCCAAAGCATTCTCGAACGTTTCGTTCCGCATGGGTCGTTGAAACCCTTGAGAGACTATTAGGCAAGTTCTGGGAGGAAAACACGGTCACAGTACACTTCGGGGAACTATATTTCGTGGAGCTGCTGGGTTTCGGAGCAGTCACCGTTTCGTACGCCGGTGGTGGAATATCCCTTCCGTCTGCGGAACGACTCCCACCGTGAGTGAAGACTGCGGACAGAAAAGAACGTTTCTTTGGCCCCTCTGGTTCTACAGATAAACGAGATGATGATGACGATTCGGGTGGGTGGGCTTCTCCATGTTGTGAGAAGAAGGGATTAGGTTGATTAGGTTGCAGATACGCAAGACGATACGTAAGCAGACTGAGGAGCTGTTGAACCGACTCGCAGGGTGAGGATGCTCTCCAGTAACTGCACGTTAAATAGTAAACCCAAGCTGTACAAAGCTGTACGAGGCTGTGCACTACAGCACCGATCTTCAACAGCACCGATCTCGGCGGATGGGGCACATCTACTCTGGGATAGTATGCTGTTCGTTCTGGATATATAACTTGAGATTGCGCACCATATCCAAAGTTTTGAACACCACATACTATATTTTTTCAGTCAGATTGACAGGGAGTGTGACCCGTGACCCAAAATTCCATTTCGACAGATTTCAGGTAATATATATATTTATATATATTATTTCACCGATGTCACGGTCCGAAGCAAGGCAACGGACCGCGTCGTGACCGTGATCTGAGCAGGTTTGTGACCGTGATGGTTGGTGGTTCAGCGTTTTTTCCGAACCCCGAACTGAACCACGGGCTCAGTTCATAGGGGTTCAGCTCAGGGTCGGGCAGGGTTCGAAGTCCAATGACCCCGTATTTTTTAATGCAATATCTGTGTTCGCCGCCTGCTAACACGTTCATATTCAATGCAATGAGCACGCAAAGGGCATGATTATTGAGCGAGATAATGAATTACATTAAGGTACTACTCGGCCGTACTCTCCCTCGCCAGCTAGTTACCTCACTGTACCAGGTGAACTAACATCAGAGGCGATTTGAAAGAACCCTGTAAAAGAGTCGTGTCCGCGGACATAGTACGGAAGCGACGTAGGGTAGAGATGCCACTTCAGAGCCTTGTAAATACAGTTCACCCATGCTACAACTCCGCCGATTAGTGCACGGCTTAGCGCCCGGATTTACCCGCTTCATTTGACCTTTTTTGTCGTTGTTGGTCCTGCTTTCAATTAGCGCACGGCTTAGCGCCCGGATTTACCCGCTTCATTTGACCTTTTTTGTCGTTGTTGGTCCTGCATTCAAACACCGTCGATTAGCGCACGGTTTGCCCAGATTTACCCGCTTCATTTGACCTTTTTTGTCATTGTTGGTCCTGCTTTCAAACTCCGCCGATTAGGTATTGACTGTGTCAAAGTACAATAATGACTGCGGCGTTTGTTCCCCTGTGAGCTGTCAATCGATGTCCAGGTCACCTCAGATCCTGAGCTAAATATTACTGTTTGGAGAAAAGGATTGACAAGTGTGTCCCATACATTTGAACAGCGTGAAGCTCGCGCCGAGAATAATTGTCGGTGATGATGAGGGTGCGGACTCAAGATAACAGTGCGCGGTCTGGAATATAGAGCTAGCAGCACATAAAGTGTACGCCACAACACCATATGTGTTTGAATCTGCACGTACACTGATTTCAGGAATTAGGGAAACCATGGAATGAGGCAACAGTTGCTCAGGAGCTCCGGTGGTCGAGACCGATTCCAGTGTGAAAACCGACACTCCGTGGTCCGATAGTAGTCTATCAATGAACAATCAATCTTTCATGGGTATCCATACTGCCTGTCGCACATTTTGAGGTAGAGAGCAACGGGGTAGCCAGGCCAAGATTTCAAAACTTTGGGGGGAGTTTTTTTGGGTCCAGAGGATGTATTTGAGTGAGAAAACACTTTCCGCGTCGACATTAGGATTCGGGGGGACTGTTTTTGAAGAGTTATAAAGTGGCGCGCAGATGGGCTTTGGGCGGGAATGGTTGACGCTGGAGGAGAGGACAGGCGCAGATCGACGAAAGGAGCAGAGAATCAGCTAATGTCTCGGAAGCTGAAAGGAATTTTGACAGCGGAGATTGAAGGCTTCAGACAGACAGACAGACGTAATTTTATAAGAGGATGACAACAACAAAAAAGGTCAAATGAAGCGGGTAACTTCGGGCGCTAAACCGTGCACTGACTATTCTCCAACGGAATGTTCTATTTTGCTTGGTATGACCCATACTTTGACTACAGATTAAAGGTAGTATCCAATTCTTCGACCCATACACGCGGCGCGTCTTCCACGCATATATATCTTTGGTCAATGTTTTATAATGCTGTGCCGGTTTGAGCTCGTCAAGGCAGAATGTAAAGCGAGGGAGATGTTCGCAATGACCCTAGCTCCGGGACTGCTGTGGAATTAAAAAGAAGAAGGTCATTGAAGCACGTGCTTCAAAATGAATGGAAAATACAATAAGGTAGGGGTAGGCCCGTGACCATCCGCTTCAGCGACTCGACGGGAGATCTGAGATTTATACTTGAGTTCTTCACATTTGGCACATTGTGTCAGTCGGCCTGATCAGGCGAAACCTAATGGAGACAGACCTTCCGTTTTCCATTTTGTTCGCATCTCTTTCCCACTCTCTCCCATCGCAACCCATCGCTCCGGCTGTCCGCTCCTAGGTCGCGTGGAATGTTCCACTCCGGATATCTCGTCTTTGATTACTCTTGTCTCCCAGTTCCCTTCCACCATGACTGCGCTGGACGAGTATGACAACCTCGACACGGCCTTTCTGCAGCGCATTGCCAATCTCCATCTCGAAGATGGGTCTTCCCCCGTTGCCTCACCCCCTCGTACTCCACTACGTCAGTCTGCCCCGCCATACATAACTCCTGCTCGCCACACCTTCCCTTCTTATCATCCCCGTCCCGCGGCAGTATCCCGCACTGCAGCAGCGTTTGAAAGCCCGGCGGAATCCACGGTTTACGAGGTCCAGTCCCCGACACGGCGCGGTCTTACCACCGAATGGTTTGATATCTTCCCCTTCATGTCTGCAATTCTTGCTCACAGTCACCACCCTAATGCATGACGAAATCCAATGTTTTTGCGAACCAAGTACGCCGTACAAACGATACAGCCGACCTCCATGTAAGTACGCAAGTTGGCGGATTCGGGTTCAGTGTGCATAGCAATGTCCATAGCAACTGCGGCCCTACCTACCTACCTACCTGAAGTCGGCTAGGTCTCAAAAATTGGCTTTCCGCCGCTACTTGTGAATAAATTACAGATGTGGTGGCTTTGATTCCGGAGCTGTATATGCCAGCACACAAGAGGATCACTAAACAAGTTGCTAATTAATGCCGTAGCGGGCGAAGAGTTAAAGGGTCGCAAAAGGGAATGAGTACATAAAATCAGGCTGGTTGATCTGAGTTTGAATTTGAATAACGAGCGGCTGACCCGCTCAACGACTGGGAATCCTTTGTAATCGACCATCAACGCGAAAGGCTTTACAGTTACGGCGGGGTAGCACCATACAACAAAACCTACACCCCGACGTCTGACTTCTACTGTCTGAATCTGAGAACAATGAGGTGGGAAAATATTGGTGTGGGTGCCTTTATAACGCATTGAACAAAGATATCGTCTCATGTGCTTTCGTTGTAGCCATCCCTCCGTTTTCGCAAACTTGACAACCAATTAGTTCCCAAGGAGCTCCCCGCCTTGAATGAACCGGCGAGTTCCCTTACATCTGTGGATGGTGGAACTTACATGTTTCTTTTTGGCAGACATGATCCAAAATCCAAAAAAGTAACGGCTGATCTAAACATGGATTCGTTCATTTGGTGGTATGTCGAGATTCCTGCCCTTGCTTCACCGGAATAAAAGTTGTCACACTCTGCTTATGTAAAGGTGCTGGGTTCCCATGACCTCCACCTTACTTTCGACTCAATCCAAGTTTAATCACGAATAGTGTTGCCGCGACTTGAAAAGTCGAGTCGCGACTTCGAAAGTCGACTTGAATCACGATTTGACTCGACCCGACTCGACTCGAGAGGTCTAAGTCGACTCGAGTCGACTCCAGGGCCCATTTTGTATGGCAAGGTATTTTTTGGGTTCTAGCTTCATTTGCGGCAGTTTCACAAAAAATCACGAAAACGTGACAGATGTCACCCGGGTGTCACGCGCTCAGGTCACGGTCCAACAAAATTCAAGAAATTGTGTTTTTTGTGCTGTAAACGACTCGGCACACCTTTTGGAAATTCAGAGGGGCAAGTCGACTTGAAGTCACTCGAGTCGACTTGCAAGTCAACCAGCATGGGTGTACAAAGCATTACGAGTGTCCTGCAGTCCTGAAATATACGTGGAGAGGTCCCGGCGAGAGCATTCACGCTCTAGTCGGGCAATCTCCATGTCGTACACGGCGACATCTTGGAGACAAGATGCGGCCGTTGATTGGAAATGAAA
>JARKIC010003415.1:0-22440 GCA_029378375.1 Mycena olivaceomarginata | reverse complement strand
GATTACCAAACCTCTGATGCGATTAACGGTAATGCTGCTCAATTACCAGGATTACCAGCGAGTTACCGGTAAGTTACCAAATTCCCATTGTCATCCTATATAATTACCAGAATTACAGATATTTCCCCCGGCTTACTGAATATTCCTACACTCAGTGAGTTGCCAGTGATACTTCAAATAATTTCAATGTTAATACAAATGTCGTGTATATGCGTCTATTCATAAAAGCGTTCGCAAAGGAAGTAGAACACAAGTTCAAAACTGTAAGAGGCACCCTGAATCAGTTCCAGATGGTATGAAAGTAGACGACTTCGAGGGGAGCAATGAAATTCTGCTAAGTCCATGACAGCCGCCATGCACTCTTGCGTCAAAGTCTGCGAGCACACACGTAAGTGGAAAAACTGGTTAATTTTGATCATTTCACAACAAACACAAACCTCTCTTTCTTCCTTCTCCTCATCTTCTCCCGTTTGCGCTTGCCTCCTTTCTGTCCTTCCCTTTCTCCCAACCTCCTCCTGGCTACCCGATGTTAGTTCTGTCATCTATGCCATGTTTCCCGGCATCCTGCTGAAGCTACCTACAGGATTGCTACTATTACTGCCGTAGACAGTGCCGGCTCCCAACTGTGACCCACTGGTGGAATTGCACAGCAAGGTACAACACCAATTTCTTCACTCACCTTGGGGTTCGTCCTCGAACCATATACATCCGTGAAGGGTTGATACATTATGGTGAGTTTTCTATTCCATTTCTTCCGTCGTGATATCCCTGCGCCCCCTCATTCTGGATGTCGATCATTACTAATTTCCCTTCAGGTGGATCCCTACTGCGACGACCCCAACACCTATTGCTTAATCCCTCAACTGCACTCCTCACACCATCATCCACATCATCTCTGTGAGTTCCGTGTCCGCCATTTCATTGTTTCTATCATGACATCCCTGCACCCCTTCATTCCGGATGTCGATCATTACTACAATAGAATAATTCAGGCTGTATTTTTACCGGGATTGGGCTTCGTGTACTAGCAGGCGCATCACTAAATAATATGATCTGATAAACAAATAAAAACCGCACGAGAGACTGAGACTCGGAATTACATAGTCACTTTCGTTCGCTCGAAAAGGCAATTTATGGCTGTGCATAGCTTCCTTCGATCCATGGCCAACCATGACCACCCAGCTTCCTCAGGAACTTGTAGAAGCCATTCTCGACCATGTCGCGGATGACTTCCACTCTCTCAAGGCCTGCTCGCTGGTGTGTCACGCCTGGCTTTCGCGCAGCAGATGGCACCTTTTCAAAACATATTACTTAATGTCCAATATGATCTCCGGCTTCTGCGAAGTTCTGCGAGCCCCCGGCTGCACCTTCTGGCCATACATAAATGCCCTCAAAGGGCCCTGGGAAGACGCTGGCGGCGAGGCCGATGCGGAGGACCTGCGACGCCTCACGGGTGTCCGCACGTTAACAATTTCCGGGGTTGTTGATGTGAGTCATTTCGCACATTCCTCGGAGCCTTTCCCACCGTTATGCGTGTCGACATGTCGTTTTCCTGACCTTGAACTTCCCTCGGAGGCCCGCACCAGCCCGCACCGCTCTTCGATATCATCAGCCTCTTCCCCGCCCTAAAAGAACTATTCGTCCGCAGACTCCGTGGTACCGCCGAAAGTTCAAACGTTACTTGGATCAGTCCACAGGAACAAGACATCTATGGCTTTGGTTCTACGATACTTTCCAAGTGGGCTTCCCGCCAGCTGCTCGATATTCTCCAGTTTTGTATGGCATCAAGTAGCCCTAGTGCGTGTGGTGTCTGTGTACGACCGGACGTGACAGAAAGTGCAGGATTATACCAAGTTATAATGTCTGTCGATTTCCCCGCCATTTGTTTTGTGTGATTCACGCCTACAGACCGGTTCCTGACTTGGATGGCCCGTTCTTCTTGCGGATGAAGGACGCCTCTGGGATCGAGACGTCGTCCTCGGTGTTCACCCTCACCCGTAAGTCGCGTCCTTCAAAGCGAGCGCAGCACAATGCTTAATATCGCCGTGGAGCTGCTGGACCTGGCGTCCCTGCCAGCGATTCCGAACCTGTGGCTGGTAACGACCCACAAGCGCCCTTGGGGCTAGCAAATTCTCCGGTCGCCTCGCCGATGTACTCCGGTTCTCCCCCTGCCGCTGTGTTGTCTTCTACACCAAGTTTTTCCAGCCAAGTCTCTCCAACAGCTTCAACTATCCCCAATGTTCTTTCTGCAAACACCGCGCCACCGCCCACCTCCCGCCGCCTACAGTCCCATTATCAGCAGTGGCAGCGCTCGTCCTCGTCGCGGGCGTGTTGTTCCTCAAGTAGCGACGGAAGCGAGGCTTGCAGCAGCGCCCCTCCGAGTCCGGAAAGTCGCCCTCGCGCACAAGCAGCTGTAAATCGAGTTCGAGTGGCAGAAGCGAGATCGGCTATGCTCTTCGTGTACTCTCCCGCCAATACGGATACGCGTCGCGACCGAGCCCGCCTCCGAAGACGCCCAGGCTCCGATTACCCAGTTCGTTAACGACAACGCAGATCTACACAACCCCAAGATCAGCGTGCAGGACTAGGCTGCCATCGAGACAATCACCGATTGGCTGCACACTTTCAGTCTTGCTACGAGTGAAATGTCTCGAACTTCTCGTCCCATGCTCTCGTTCACGCATTCGACATTCAGCGGGCTTCAGAAAATATTGAAGGAAAAACTTGCAGGACTTCCGAAAAATACGTCTCTCGAACTTGTCGAGGGATTGATGAAGTCTCATCTGAAGCTAAGTGATTATTACTATAAGTATGATCAGTCTCCGTTTTATATTTGGGCTGCACGTACGTCTTTGTGTTGATCACAAGGATTCGTTCAGCTGACTACTCTTTCCATAGTTCTTGACCCTCGTTCAACCTCAAGAAACTCCGCCGGAAGGACTACGCCGGCGATGCAGACCTCAAGGTAATCTAGAGCCTCAAGTAGTTGCACTCCGTGAGCTCTTCGATGAGAACTATCTAGCCGCGTCTTCCACCGCTGGCCCGGCGATCGCCGCTGGCTCATCAGCTCCCTGCGGAGCTACAAGTTTTGCTGCTTTGGACCAAGGCACAGACGAGAGGATGAGGAGGCCGAAGAGCTACGGCGTTACTTCGAGGCTCCTCGTCCCGCACAACACATTAACCCCGTTGAATGGTGGTACGCGAGGAAGAGAGAGTTTCCACGCCTGTACCGGCTTGGGCGCGACATCATGTCAATTTCCGGTACGTCAATTTTTTGTAACATCTATGCCATTGCTCACAAATCATATCAGGCTATGCTGTTGCTGTCGAGCGGGTCTTATCGGGCGGCAGGGACACCATTTCCTTGCGGCGTGCCCGCCTAAAGCCAGAGACCATTCGGACTTTGATGTTGATCAAGCATCACCTTCGCCTGAAGCGCAAAAGCCTCGAGGAAGCCCTCTGCGTTGCAGAGGCCAAATAGTTCAACTCGTCTTATTTAATTCTTCTCTGAATAAATTTACTTCTTGCTCACCCACATTGCGCTCGGTGTTCATGAGCCTATCTAAGTTCGCAGGAAGTACGGCCGTAATGACCGTAGAAATACCGTAAAACCAGCCGTACCGTCCCGTAAGAGGCCCCGAACCTCGCTTTACGGTTACGGTTACGTGCGCGTCACCCGCCGTAAGTGGCCGTAACCCTTACGGGCCGTACCGTATACGGTACGGCCCCGATCCGGCGATCCCTATTGAAGTGGTAGACAAACGGTCGCGGAACGCTTCATTCAAGACAGCTGGGGCCTGTTCAATCCCATCCCCTGTTGAATGAGACTCTGGGAATGCAACGAAACATGGAGATTACCAGTCGGATCGGAAAGCTTGCAGACAATGATTTCTGCAAGCAACATCACGTCGTAGCTGTGCCAGTGTAGCCGCTTGTTTGTCGTGTGACAAGTTACAGTGACAGTTCGCGTTCATCCCCAGCTCCAAAACCGGCTCAACTCGTTCGTGAAGCAAAAACCCGGCAAAGGGCTCAAATGGCACCCAAAGACCTGGAAGGCCACCCCAAACAACCTCGCAGAGGCCGGCTTCTACTTTGACCCAAGCACTGATGACCCAGACAATGACAATGTAACCTGCTTTCTGTGCGACAAACAAGTCACGGAATGGGCAAAAGGACGACGATCCGTCCACCGCGCACATGTATGATCGGGGGTCCTGGATGGCGAGGTTTGGGTTACTGGATTCGGCCCCACAGACATCTGTGCCGTCGCCATTTGGTTCGGACCCGGTTGATGTCCTCGTCACATAACTCGTTTCCACCTCACTTTGAATTGAGTCTTACCAATCTACAGTCCAGCCAGGAACAACGAGCAGCCGCGGGGTGGGACCAGTTTCAGTCGAAACTTGGCCCAGAACAGAGGAAATGGGGAGCGGAATATGTATGTCTCTTGAGTTGGTCTCGCAGAAATCAGAACATGAGTTTCATTTAGTTCGTTCCTTGTTACGATGAAGCCATCACATCCTTTATTGGAAAAGACACAAGCCTGAACTCTTGGCACCTTGACCTGCTTGGCACCAACCCCAAGCATCAACGGAAAGGCCTTTCTAGTGCTCTCATCGGCGCCGTTGAGTCCAAGGTATGACTTGTTTCCAAATCCATCACCTGCTTACCGTGCCTACAGGCCGCAGTGGAAGGTGTCATGATGGTCCTGGAAACGACGAATGACCCGAGTGTATATGTTCTGGCACTTTCGCTTATTACTTTCCTGACAGTCCTGAGCTTTGGCAGGTCGTGTATTACCAGAAACTCGGGTTTGTCGTATGCAATACCTGCACCGTGCAAGCTGAGGGAGACCAGACTGTTCAAAGCAAGTTCATGAACTGATTCCCGCCCACCATGCATGTATGTGGTTTTTTCCTTCTTCAATGGTATTCTTTGTGGTGCTGAATTGAACTGGAAGCACATTATATCATCTCGTGAACACGGCCGCGACCCGGTCACTCCCACCGTGGCCGCCTCCAACCAGCCAAGACTGCATCAACTGGATGCAGAGACGCTCCCAATACCACACTATTCTCTTGACTTGAAGAAAGAGTTTTCCAGTAAGACTGCATTAATTTTTTTTTGTATCCATCTTACCGATTTTGTGAACTCAGTGATCCCTAACCTTCCTGCCAACTGTACTGTTATAGAGCCAAGCCTCCATATGAGCATCCATCTGGCTGGTGCTCCCGAAACAGGCCATCTTGCGGCAGAGGAGAAAGATTTATTCCACTGAGCGCATTTTAACAACCTTAACCGGGTTGTTCAACGGTTTGAAATATTGCGGGGCGACTTTATCAGGACTAAAAGCCTTGTTGTGTATGGAGATCTTTCCAGTCGTTGGGCATATGTGCTCCTTCGAAGGGAGGAGACCTTCGGAAGACAGGATTGGAGTTATTGATAGATGGCCGCCCTTGGAAAACGTTTCGGAAGTCAGGCAATTCCTAGGAGTTGTTGGTACCATGCGCATGTTTATTAAAGACTACACGGTCATGACGAGGCCCTTGACTACCCTGTTAGAGCTTCGACGGATTTGAGTGGGGAGATAAACAGCAGGAGTCCATGGACAAGGTTAAACATGCGGTGAAAAACTGCAATGCCTTGAAACTGCTAAACTATGATTGGGATTCCGACATAGTAATGGCTGTGGACACCTCATGGATGGCAGTCGGTCTGGAGATATACCAGGTCGACCCTGATGATCATAAACGGAAGTACTACGCAAAATTCGACTCGATTCCCTTGAACCAGCGGGAGGCTACGTTCTCCCAACCAAAGAGGGAATTATATGGTTTATTAAGGGCGCTTCTGCACATGCAATATTGGTTGTTGGGTGTCGGAGACTGGTCATTGAGACAGATGCCATGTATATCAAGGGCATGCTGAGCAATCCAGGGATGGGGCCCAATGCTACGATTAATCGTTGGATTGAACAGATCTTAATGTTCCATTTTCAATTGAAGCATGTTCGCGGTTTAACCTTTTCGCCTGACGGGCTTTCTCGACGGAAGTGGCAACCTGGAGACCGTATAACAGAACCCTGGTATCGGGTACGAGGACAATCCTCCGCCGGAAAAACATGCAGAGTGGGATGAGGAAATTCCGCAGCCATTGGAGTTCGAGGACTTTAAAACGGAAATCGATACTCGTGGTGGTTATTTGCAGGAGATACCAGAAGACACCTAAAACGGAGCGAGAGCTTTTCAAAGGCACTCGGAGTTTGAGTCGCGGTGCGAGTTCGAAAATACGGAGCAACTTTTGCTTAGTCGGACGATTAAGGAGGCCTATGTGGCTGAAGGCTTAATTGTTCCGCAATATCTCATGAGCCAAACTCAAGAGGAGGAGAAATTGCTTCCGGAATTAGAATTCAAGTACGACCCGGCGAAGCGAGAGCCTTATCCAGAGGATCATCGAACTGAAAGTGGAAGCTTCAGGATCAACGATTAACTGACTTGAAAAATGGTTAGGGACCTTAAAACGGCCCCGCTGGTTATACACATAAACAGTACCGACGCTTCGTGAGCTATGCAAGGCAGTTCTTCATTGATGAAAAGGGGCAACTCTACCGTAGGGGAGAAGACTCGGGGCATAAACTAGTGGTGGACAAGGACTATCGCATGTTTATGATGAAGCCTCTCATGACAGTTTGGGGCATAAGGCCTTTTCGCGACCAAATCTATGATCGAGTTAAGGTTCTGGTGGCCTGAAATGGAGCGGGACATCTTGGTATATTAACATGCAAGATGTGTCAAGCTAGCAGAGGGAATGCTAAGGATCCCCCTGTAGCAACTTACACGCCAGTATCTTTCCAAAAGATACACGTCGATGTAATGATTATGGGTAGGGCCTCTAATGGTCACAAATTAGTGGTCGCAGCTAGGGACGCCTTAACCAGGTGGCTTGAAGCTAGGGCACTAAGGGCGGACAATGGGGAATCCTTGGGCAGGTTTATACTTGAAGAAATCATATGTCGCTGGGGCTGTCCTACTTGGATAGTCACGACAACGCTGGACAGTTCGTGCCGCCTTGAACTGGCTAAACGCCAAATATGGGATAGCGGGAAAGGATATCTGCCTATAATTCCAGGCTAATGGACCGTTGAACGTGTTCACTGGGATATTAGGCAATCCATTTATAAGGCAACTGGCGGCGAGTCCAAATGGTTCTGGTTCCTTCCCCAAGTGTTGGGCGGACAGGATCACGGTTCGGCAAGGTTTAGGTTGTTCACCCTATTTTGCGGTAACAGGCGCCCATCCAACTATACCTCTAGATATTGAGGAGCGACTTGGCTTGTTGAGTATCCCGGAGAGATAATCAGCACTGAGGAACTTGTGGGATTAAGGGCTCAGGCACTGGCTAAGCATATCCAACATGTGGAGGAAATGCGAGACAGGGTGACGCTGAGAAATTAGCGGCCGTACGCAGATACGAGCGGGTCCACGAACATCAGATTAAGGATTACGACTTTAAGCCTGGTGACCTGGTCTTAGTCAGGAATACCACGGTTGAAAAATCGCTTAATTCTAAGCTGGAACCAAGATATTGGGACCAATGGTCGTGGTTCGGCGCACTTCAGGGGGTTCTTATCTGTGTTGTGAAATGAACGGGCAATGTTTCGTGGTAAAATTGCGCAGTTCAGGGTAGTCCCTATGCGGCACGGAAAAGGATTAAACTTCCTCATAAGATAGAGAGCCTGATTGATATGTCTAAGGAAACACTGGAAGAATTGGCCCATAAAAAGGACAAGCCAGATGAGTACTTAGGCAAGGATATGCAGTTCGACAAGGTTAGGCTTAATCCTGACTGGGAGACGATGGATCCGGCAGACCTATCTGACGATGAGAGAGACACAGAGCCTGAAGATGAGGATCTGGATGGACACCTCCGTTTACGGTGATGATAACCCACGTCGCTCAAGAAGAAACAGGTCGTAGTTCTACCCACCAGGGGAACATTCGACCAAGACAAGGGTTAATCACGGCAAATGGTATATTCGGAAAGATCGTGTATGCGTTGGACAAAAGAGGGTAGTTAAAGAGACTCGGCATACTTGGCTGCCTCTGCAGCGGGTAAGAGGATTCCCTGGGGGACAAGACCGTAACATTGGAGTGTGGAAAACGCTTCTTCGTACTCGGAAGCGGTAGGAGAGGGGAGGGCACATCGATATCTTCTTCTGAGAGGAGCCACGGCGGAAGTAATCTTCGTCGCTGGATTAATCATCAGACCTAGAGGTGTCGAGAACTGAGAAACTTCACTACTACACCGACGGCAACTCGGCCACCGGAGAGACCTTGCGCTCCTGATAAGGGCGACAAGACGTTCCTGCTCGGAGTACAAAGCTTGGCGATCGTCAAGTGGGCTCAAGGCGGTGAACGGTGACGTTTGTACTCGGAACGATTCTCGTACTCCTGGCGGATAGGGCCTCGTTGGAAAGGTGACCCTGGCCATCCTGGATAAGCCTGGAGGCCTGGTCGATGACGGCCCTGATTGCAGCCGAACGAATAGGCGGATCAGTGGGCGAACCTGCCCATAAGGCATGGTTAATGAACAGAACGGACTTGCTGGTCGAATAACATACCCTGTGAATCAGGGTCAGCTTCGACGAACGAGTTCGCACGACGGCGTTTGCAACGAACAGGGTTGGGTTCGGCTGCAACTTGCGCGGCCTCGGTTGGGTTGGTCTTCTCCACGATCTTCATGGCCTTTGCGTAAGCATTGGACTGAAAATCGAGATGGCTAACTCGAGCGTAAGGAATGCGTACTGTTTCGGCCCGCCCAGCTTTTCCCTTCGACGCTTTGGACTAGTACAATGGAAGAGAAGCCCGTTAGGAAGAGATCAAAAGGATGGGGGAGCGACTCACTGCCTTGCCAGGTCCTTTGACCTTGCCAGTGGTGCGGCGCTCTTCCTGGTCGTTGATCTCGGCCATAAATGCCTCGCCATCGATAGACTGGATATCCACGTCGTTAGAGTCCTGCTTAATCAAGAGATGGTTAACACAGGATTGTAAAAGATTTATATCGAATGGACGGATTAATACCTGGGAAGTGGAAACATCGTCCATGGGAGTATCTACATCGGCGATGACGGATTCGCCGTCGTCGGCGTCGTCCTTGGGCGCCTTGCCCTTCTTGTTCTTCTGACCTTAAACGAGGAGAATAAGCATGGCAAAGATGATAGGATAAATGCGGGCGCACCTTTTTGGTCGCCTGTGCCTCCATGAGCGCCTCCGCCTTGTCTGCACGGTGTTCTCCCCGGCAATTCGCTTGGCGGAAGCCTTGTTGATCTTGGTGCGGTTGCGGAGCTTCAGGAGGTCCTCGATGAAGAGGAGCACTTCTTGAACCGGTGGAGGGGGGTCCTGACCCTGGGGAACCCAGAATGCGCGGAACTTGTTGGCGAAACGACAAAAGGCTTCGTAGATAGGAGTCTCTGTGGCGATCAACGCCGCATACGGGAAAAGGCTGCCCTGGACGTCCTGATTAGCGGGGGCAACTCCGTTTAAAGGCATTACGACGTACCATAATGGTAGCCGTCTCGTTGAACAGAGCCAGCTGCTTCGCGTGGGTGGGGAAGTTGCACGCCATCATGAGAGAAACTTGATCGTTGATTTAGTTCCATTCCTGCTGGACCTCAGGAGGAGGGGCGTATTCCTCGGATCGGGATGAAGCGCCTGATAAGACATGTGTTTAGGCTCGAGAACAACGGGGGCATAGAGAAAGTCAAGGGATATAAACTTGTTAAAGAGACGTAGGGTGTATAATAAGCGTACGCTTTATACATTCCTGGTAGCTTGGAAACAGGACGAGCAACTGAGGGCAGTTGGTGTTTCAAGAATGGGGGAGGACTGGGCGAGCCGGAAAATTTTACAAATTTCCTAGCTTAATCACAGTCTGATCTATCCTCTTGCCTTAATCACCACACCTAGGAGCGAGCCGCTGCAACGGAGCGCCAAGGATATCTACGCTCGAAGAGAAATCAAAGAGCCTGGCCAATGCGAGAACAGATCTGATTAAGGAACCTTCAGGATGAAACCTGACAAAGGGACAACCTGGAGCCGAGCCTATAATAAGACATATATTTTATGGCTAAAATAGCGCTAGGGGCCCTAATCAAGGAGATGTCGGCGGCCAGGACGTTAATAAGGATTTCAGGCTGTTCGCAACCGGTTCATATAATTGATCGGCCAAAATAAACAGTCGGATCCTGCCTGATTAAGGAATTGATCCTAAATCAAGGCTTGACGGATGATTGACAGATTACGTCTGGAGAAGTAGTTGAGACTCACTCAAGTTCGCTTCAGAAGCAATTGCATTCAGAAGTCATACGGAGGGTTACATGGGTATTTGGACTAGTAACTAGTTACGAAGTCTAGAAATCAGTAACGACGGGAGAGATTGTTGCTATCAGAAGTGAGATCCTGGTACAACATCTCGTACGTAGTGGAAGTAGGGAACCAGGAGACGACACCGGATAAGGTCGGGAAGCTATCGGTGGAGAGCTCGGGGAAGGAGCCTTCCCAACCGCCTCGGACGGCTTCATGAGGAAGTCGCGAGTAGCGGCGATGGACTGGTCGGACGGTCCGGGAGCGTCAACAGGAACTCCAATGGCGGCCAGATTAGCAGCTGAACCAACCCAAGACTGTGAGTCTCACTGTTCTTGAGTACTTGGCGATATTTCAAGCCAACGATAACTCTGGCACCTGGGTCGATAATCGCCCCTGAGTGAACGGAGGCGTTCTCAGGACGCGGTGACCGGCGGCACCGAGGTTGGCGCGGAACCTATCCACGACGTCCTGAGTAGGGATGGTAACTGCGGAAGGCGGCTGGATATGATACTGGCCTCTCGAGCCTTGGACTTGCGAGCCTTGGCAGCGATAATCGCGCCATCGACTGCGGTACGGAGCAAGGACAGCAACGTCGTATTGGCTACGACGAGGGTACGGATGTCCTGCAAGATGTTGACTGAGAGCTTTGAGAGGACATGGTGATACGCTTGGACGAAAGATGCGAACTCCTCGTAGACCTGCTTGGAGACGATCTCCTGCGCGTAGGGCATGAGCTGATTCCACTTGTCCCACTTCACCACCTTGGCGAAGTCGGGTTTGTTGGCTACGAAAATTCGTGATTAAGGCTTCCGGGCCAGAAATGACGAAGAGACGTACCAGCAAGGGCGGAGAAGGCAGAAAGCTCCTTGCGATGGGTGGAAAAGAACCAAGAAAGGCTCACGTGCTCGCAGGTCGGACTAAGTTGGAGAATACACTCGACGCAGCTGCCTCCCATACGGGTAGGAGTGCACTCGGTACCACTCTCGGTACAGTGGTTGCAAGGCTTAGTCGGCTGGGGCAGTGGTTAGTTCGGATGTTTAAGGGGACAAAGGGCGTTAACTCGCCTTGCGCTCCTTACACATGTGGACTAGGTCGGGGGGAATGGAAGCAGCCAAATTCGGTGCGAAATCGAGTAAGGGCATTGTGGAAAGTCGATCTGGGCTTAATCAGGCCGTGGCGATAATAAGAGTGTCTCCTGAAACCAAGGAGCCGCTTAATCACGGAGTTTGGAAAAACGGCGGCGTTTCCATTAGCAACCTGCCAAAGGCAGGGGACGAAATTGAAACAAGGACTGCTAAAATCTAACTACGGGTGATTAAGGGGTCTCAAGGGAGTAAAGAGATCCGTGACAACGCCTCAAGGTTGACTGCCTTGCGCTGCGAAAGCCAGAACCTCGCAGTAGGGGAGTAATCCTCGCCGATGAATAAGGACTGCAGAGCTGAGAGCTCTCCGGCGGTAGTTCCAGAGTTAATCAGGAGCTTAATCCGGCTGCAGTTTTCCTTGTGATAATGCTCCCAGATCCGCTCCATTAATGAAGGGATCAGGGGAAGCAATTGGGAAAAGGAAAATAGCGAGCGACCGGAACGACGCGCTAGGCTGAATAAGCTTCGAACCAGCGAGGGGTGATTATTCAGACTTACGGAAGCGGTTAAACCCTGGAGAGTGGTAGAACACGGCCCAGTGGTGGTACCAGCGGAAGGTACAGTTGGATAAGAGCCTGTCCTCGCAATGGACGCAAGCCCGGCCCCACACCCTGAATATACAAGGACGCCCTTTTTCAAGACAGTTGTTGCAGGAGAAAGTCGGCTGTATAAAGGGGTTGTTTAAGGAGTAGGACTCCTGGGATGGGAATGAGGCGTACAGGATGGTCTTGGAGCACGAAGAAGGCGTGTTCTTCTCTCAGAGAATGGAAGCGCATTCGGGAACGATGGGATTGAAGCCCGGGCCCCATGTTTAAGATAGCAGTGTTTTAACGCGGCAGCTTGGAATTGGATTGATTAAGGACAGGGACTTGACTACTTGGAAACAAGATCGAGAAAACCTTAATCACGCCATATTCTAAGTAGCTAGCGACCAAACCAAACCTGTCTACGTTGGGGAGCGGGGTGCACAATCTCGATCTGACGCTCGACGATCATCGTGGTAACCTCGTCAGCCCAATTCCCGCGCTCGCAGATGAGCAAGTGTTCCTTCAAGACGTTGAGGTCTGTAATACGGGCAAGGCTAGCCTTGATCGGGACAACCGAAGGTCGTGGAGGGCCTGATTACACTTAAACGCCGCGGTGAAATATCCTTCGAGTTGGTCATAAGTGAAGCGGTCACGACCAAGGGGCGGGGCTGAGGTTCGATTAAGGCTGGCGGTACCTGAATAAGGCAGAATGGGACGTACCATCGCCTTGACGGTTGGGGAGAAACGGAAGTTGTCGAAATAGGCCTGGTCGCGGAAGGTGCAGGACCCGTAG
This sequence comes from Mycena olivaceomarginata, assembly GCA_029378375.1. Taxonomy (NCBI): domain Eukaryota; kingdom Fungi; phylum Basidiomycota; class Agaricomycetes; order Agaricales; family Mycenaceae; genus Mycena; species Mycena olivaceomarginata. The sequence goes on along the minus strand of JARKIC010003415.1, from coordinate 9,614 downwards.
ACGAGGAAACTGGCAGCGCTGGCAACTACGGCCCCATGCGATGAACTCGCAACGCTCGGCGGCGCTGCAGCACTCCTCGCAATATATACGACGGCTGCTTAAGGTTAAGAATGAGCCAAAATGCTTAATCATAACGCTTAAAGGGCCTTCGCACCTTCATGTCCTCCATGGCATATGAGGCATATACGTCCTCGAGCGACAAACTGGGATCCATGATGAAGGAGGGAGCAAGAGTAAATACCCCTCTCTTCTCCGTTGTGGATGTTTTTAAAACCAGTGATGGGATAACATAGCCACTAAGAAGGATCAGCGTGATTAAGCAAGGTCTACTCTTACTTAGGGTGATTAAGCTTAATCAGGAAGTGACTGAAAAATTTGGGTGTCGGCGAAAGTTTTGGCTAAGTTCTAAAAAGGCGCTACTATTGGCCTGATTAAGCTTATTCAGACTTTTTCCCTTACTCGACAAAAAGTTACTTCTTCTCCCATCTTTGGGGAGGCAATGAATTCGATTAGCGGCGGGATAAAACATTACAACCCTACTATCTAAGCTAAACTACTTGTAGCTAAGTATAGTGGGCAGAGTACGATGTGCGTAAAACAAGAAAACGAATCGGCCCTACGTTAAGGGTCCGTCGTGTACAGTGCATGGAAACACAAGCCACTCCTATGCCGGCTGCGAGGTCCCCGCTACGTCATCCTGCAGCATGTCCACATCCTCCTGGTCGTCGGGCGAGTGGTGGATGTCGGTGAGCGAACGGGGCCCAGCAGCGGAGTCGCCCTCCTTGGAAGGGTCGACTTAGCGAGTATGGACCGGGTAGCCTTCGGCGACGGAGTCGAGGGCCCTCGTTGGCGAATGCGACACCCAGCGCAGCGAAGTCCGTGGTGATGAGGCGCGAGTCCTCAGGGATCTTCTCGGGGGATGGTGTCGAGGCAGCGCTCCTCGGCGTCGTCGGAGACGCGCGGTTGTAGTTGAGGCGGAGCTCCTCGAGGTGCCTGCGGAGGGACTCGGAGGTCGAATCGTCCGTGAAGCGCGAGAAGAACTTCTCGGCGCCGACGTAGTCGATGACCTGCTCGATGTGCGAGGAGACGTGTGAAGACGTCGATGAGCTCCTCGGAGGACTCCGCGTACAGCTTGGCAAGGCCAGCGGTGCGGTGGTGGCGTCCTGGAGGTTCTTCAACAACATCTCAGTCACTGCAAAGGAGACCAGGCGATTAAGTTAGTCATGATTAAGGAAGGGGTGTTTAATCACGCCACCGTCCGAGGTCTTGGCGTACTTCTCGGAGATCTCGCAGTAGAATGGATGAGCTCCTCCATCGTGCGCGAGTGCTCGCAGCCCCTGGTTTCCCGCTGTTGGCACTGGGAGCAACTCATGCCAAAAGCGATGGGCGTTGCACTCGCTTCCGAGCAAGATGCATTGGATGCAAGCGGACTCGGGCTATGATTAAGGGTCAGCGTGATTAAGGCGACAAGGGAAAATAGACAAGACTCACGATGCCGGCTTCTGAAAAATCCACCTCCTCCACGATGGTAGAAGGGATTTTTGGGATGCCGGAGAAGTGGGACTTGTACCCCTCGGTGGTCTTGCGCGCGCCGGAAGTCGGCGTGAGGTGCGAATAGAAGTGCATCGGGGTCGAGCGGATGCATAGGCCCCAGAGGTACGCGCTCTGGTCGGTCCACGGGAGGTTGCCGTCCAGGTCGTGAAAGTCGAGGTCGACTAGGGGAACTGGTCAGAGATAGGAGATAAAAAGAAGGTGTATACACGTACCTTTGGAGGCGCGGGGCGCTCCCTTCTTTACCCTCTCGTTGAGGTAGTGGAGGACTTGATCAGCGAGGTGCTTGGTGTCGACCACGTCGTTGAGCTCGAGCTTCTGCGACTGGCAGCGTTCCGGCGCGGGGGACGACCACGATGTTCGATTTAGCCGCAGCTTTGGGCTTCGTCTCGGGGGTCTCCTGGGCTAAACATAGGCACAAGTGAGCCTGATTAAGGGGTACGGGGTCGATTTAGCTTACCTCGTCGTCGGAGACGTCGTAAACGGTGGCCTCGCTTTTTGGCGCGTTCTCTAGCCACACCTTTGCCCTTTTCTTGGAAGGCGACTAGAGAGAGGGTGGGTCAGGATGGTTAACGAACTAAAGGAGGGTGACTTACAACGGGGAGCGGCGCGTTGGCGCTGGCAACGGACTCGTTCGAAGCCTTGCGTTTAACGGCGCGCCGGGGACCTCTGATTAAAGTCAGAAGAGTCGTGTGTCAGCTTAATCAAGCGGAGAGAAAAAAGTACTTACAACGGGACGTCTGGTGAGGGCGGTGGGATGATGCGCGGCGGCTGCGGTATGCGGTGCCTCTGGCATATCCGACGAGAGGCCTTGCACATGGGGAACGACGACCTCGACGTGCTGGAAGGACCGGCCTTCGGGCGCGTCGGCTCGGCTTTCACCATGGCCTCCAGCAAAGTCTCGCGCGGGGCGTTTTAGGGCGGGTACGACGGAGGAGTAGACCCTGTAGCAGGGCCCACACTGCTGACCACACCCGGAGGGCGCTTGAGCCGGGTAAAAGTGTGCTTTTGAGGTGAAGGTGGGGGCGACGCGAGTAAGCTATAGTCGGGCTTGCGGTCAGCGGCAGCTGGGGCGTCGTCTTGAATGCTGTAATGCGGGTCCATTGACCAGTCCCGCACCGCCTTGGTGAAGTTCGGATAATCGAGCTTGGGGATTTGGAAATCGAGCGGCAAGACCGAGAGCTGGGAAACGCCTGTAAGGACCTTACGGCGACGAGGGAGTAAGGGTTGTTTACCTTTTTGCCTCCTTGTCAGAGGGATCGAACAGGTACCGGGTCCAAGTCTGCGGGACGACGTCCAGGAAATAGAAGATGTCGTTGATGGCGGCGATGAACGACAAGAAGTCGGGTGGCAAGGTCTCGTGCGGTATGATAAAGGCCATATGGTGGTATTGCTGAGGGCGCCACCAATAAGTCAGAAAAGGCTGGATGGGATAAGGGACGGTACATACCAGGATGGGCAGCGGTCGAGCAATGCCTTTCGAACGGCGGTATCATCCTCCAGCATTTTCGAGCCGATGAGGTACTCGCTGAGGACCTTTGAGGCGGGGTGGTTCCAAGAGGCCCAGACGCGATGAGGAGCTTCTTCACTATGCATGATGACAAGCACCAAGGATAGTGGGAGAGAGCGCGGAAAATTGGAGTCGAGACGGCGACTTGGGAACTATACAGAGCTGCGGAGCCGCGGCCGGCAAACTGAAACGCGGGGGTCGAGAAGTCTTCTATTAAGAGGATTCTCAAAACCCAGATTAAGTTTTGTCGCGATGCTAAAATTAGCAGTCCCTGCAGGACCAGTGACGTTACGTCCAAATATGGAAAGCTGAATCAAAACCTTGAGTCAGGCAGGCACAGGGACAGGGTTAGGGTACCCTCGCAGCTTCCAAAGTCGCCAGGGTGTCCTGATTAAAGGACTTGGGCTGCGCCTGATGATGGTGGAAGCAGAGGATGGTGTGATTAGGGGTCAGAGACAAAATTTGGTTCCGCCAAGAAGTCTTGATGCCGATCATGTCAATCCTGTGGCAGTGCTCATTAGAAGCACGATATAGGATCTATAATGGTTCGTGCAAGCGAGCCGGCGGTTGAGCCTTAATAAGAGATATATGGCTACGAGATCAAGGAATTAAGTTTTTGAACGTATATGACCAAGGTCGATACAATGGGAGTCGAGGGAAAATTCAGAAAAGGTTGACCGGGGACGGTCAATAGCAAAGAATGGGGGAGATGATAAGCCGTGAAACGGACCATGGGTGAAGTAGCAAGGAATTTGCCGATTTCTGCCTTAATCACGTAGCACGCTGCTCCAAAAGGATTAGCATAAGTCCTATATGGCTAATCAGGGCTTGATCCTGCATGAGGACCTTAATCAAGTCGCCTGGGGGCATCAACTGGAAAGTTCATACTGGTTGACATCCATGATTAAGGGTTTAACTGCTGAGATTAAGCATCGCTGCTTAATCAAGGCATCGCGGGGCCCACAAACAACATGGGCAATATTATCATCCTCTCTGATGATCCGTGGCACCACTGTGGGATCCTGATTAAGGCGTTCGAGTACTTTGTTGTGCTTGAATTACGGACGGAGCCTTGCGCGACGGATCAGGTGATTCGGGTTTAACAGTAACCGGTTATCCCGGCTATGGTTGAACCTCGCTTATCAACTATCCGATCATTGTTGCCATCCTGATTTGGTTACTTGGACCAGGCCAGGACGGTAGCTCGCATTTCCACAACTACTTGGCGGTTTGGGCTGATTAAGGTACTGGCTTAAAGCTGGCACCTTCCTCTACCTAATACTGAAGGTCCTGAACGGGGGACATGAGGATAGAAGATGGGACTGTCAACACGATCGAGTGGGAAACAGTCACGCTGGACACACTCAAGCACTAAGGGGTCGATACACGAGGATCCTATATTTATCTACACGTGATTAACTACGGACGCCTTACTCATATACCAGCGAGTAGAATAATCAGCGTATTGTAAGCATAATTGTACAGTATATAAGGAGGAGGTTTGGCATGGATAGGACTGAACTTTCTGTCCCTAAGAGCAGTAGCCTTTACCGGGTATTGCTTGATAAACGACGGAGATTCGGGACTTGTCACCCAGGACTGACTTCGTTAAAGAAGTTTTGTTTCGTCTGCACAAGTAACTCAATATCAATTGTTGGCTCGGGATTTTGGCATTGGAACGGTTTAAAGAAGCTAGAGAGAGCTGTTAGGAATTGAGAACACGGCACCGCACTACAGTAGCCTCGGAAGCTTATTATTTGGATTTGAGAACACGGCACCTTGATTAGGATTGGGATTGGCTCAAGCTTGTAAGCTTTTTAAACTCGATTTGTTGGCTTAGGCTCTCGTTTGGCATTGCTCAAAGAGGTCTAATACTCTAAATCACACCTTGCACTTCGGACTCGACCCTTAAACAGGCGTGTTCCTCGCAACCTTGCTGGATATCTGTGCTCCTTGAACCTTTTTAAAGCGTTCAAAGACCCGTATTCGTCGGCACAGTCTAAACCATTCAAGGGGAAAGTAGTTAGGATTGGTTAGTAGTTGTGTTTTGCGATAATCAAGCAAACTCGCATTCTGCTCGTTGGATCTTGATTAAACTAGTACTGCTGTGTAGACACCGAGCAAGCATTTCACCGGGTAATATCCGGCCAGTTATATTGTACATTGTCCCCAGTGTGGTCGTCTGAGATCGAGCCCAAGTCTCTGAACCGTCAAGCCCTGACAGCCATTGAAGGTAGTGGCATAGCAAAGAGCAAGGGGGATCTGTTTCGATGGACGGCAAAGTTGAACACCTGAGGTTGAAAATGGAAATCAATATGTGGCAAGTGTAGCCGGATCTGGTACACTATTCAGCAGTGTGTAGTTGGTTGGAAGTAATTGATGTACTGGGTCAACCATTTTACCGGCTACAACCGCCGAGATGGTCTTGATCTCAACGGTGTATCGTATTAAGTTGCGGACAATTACTCAAGTATTTTTGTAGGCCTCGAGATGCATCAAAGTTCCGGGTGACCCTACATATGGCCCCAATCTTGAGATTTAATTCATGTGGCAGGATCCCTGGCTCTTCTAAAGAGTTTAGGAACTCTGGATCTGCCAGAACAGCCTCTTTGGACCCTCAGCATCGTCCTCAATGGAGTCACTGCTGTGATACCGTGTGAATGTTGCCAGGAACATTATGGAGAATGGTGACATTGAAACTGTTCACAAAGATGACTCAGGATAGCGTGAGAAATGCAGAGAGTAGGACAATTTCGTCTCGTTTGCGAAGTCCACCAATCACTGGATAGAGCAGATATGTCTTGCCCCGGCCGGCCCGACCATCTATATGAATGGGAGGAGGATCATCCATACTCGCAATTTGCATGATTCGGTCGTAGAAGTCGCGCTAAATTTTTGGCAGTCAGTTTCGACAGATGAATCATTCAGGGGAACATTCGTACCTGTTCACCCGTAAGACTGTCAGTAAAGGCACAGAGGTTGGTAGGATCGCCGCCCCATGTAGACGCTCTGCATCAACTTCCCGCTCGCTCTGCTGAGGCTCTGGAAGCCCATATCAATCAAAGTCCTGCCCAGTTGCGCAAGAATCTATATGAAGTTGACCGAACAATCCACATCTCAGCGGAAAATCAGGTTTGATCCTTGATTGTTAGTCATATGAAAGGGGACAGGGAAGGCCCAGGGGCATTGGTGAGGTACGGATGTTCTGTTTAATCAAGGGTTGTTAATCATAGATAATCATGGTTCATGTTCAAACATAAACATGAACAAAAACAGTGTTCACCAAGGCTCAAAGGTGAAAATATGCCAACTATGGACTTGAACAAGTGACCTCTCCGAAACTGAGGAAAACGGGAGAAAGCACCATAACCACTAGGCCATGAACCATTGCAAACTGCCTACTAGCCTGGAATAAACCAGGTACTAAGTAACATTTTGGACTTAGACTTTTGCAACCAACTTACAACACTGGTACATCCAAATAAGTCCTGGAGAGGATCATTGAGATCTTCATTTCACTGATGCAATTTCACTGTGAAAAACAAATATGGGTCTCACAGTATTCAAACTGTAGGAATTTGGATAATGATACAATTTAAACAATGCTCTAAAGCATAGGACCTGGAGGATTCAAGAAACTGCAGGAGCCCTTTTGAATGTGCTGTTGAGCACATTGCCCACTGTGCACAAACTGTTCATAGCTTTACTTTCTACAAGTGGTGCTCAGCCTCCCTGTGGCAATTGATTGCTGATCATCACACAGTTCCCAAGAATTTGTTGGGTAGGAGAGTGTAACTGTGATCTGGACAGCACTCCAAAAGCTGTTGTGGCCTTACCAAATTGTGCAATACTCTATTATGCTACAGCATGACATGCTGTGAACAGTACTTCTCTCAAATTCTGCACTCTTGAGCTTTTCCTGTTGTCTGATAGCACCATTATCTACCAAACACTGCTAGATTCCTGTTCCCGGAGTGTGGACTTCTCTGTTAAGGTTTGGTACACTTGAGGTGCAATTCCAAACCAAAAGAATTGAATTAGGGAAAGTGAGCTGAATCAGATGCCAGTTCAGTGCATGCACCAGATATAATTCTGAAGCAGAGTGGTTGACTTTCCATACGATTGAATCCTTTTCCGCGAATATCTGGCGGTGCCATTGATGCGATCACACCGATCTATACCAATAATCTAATCATTTGGTTTCCCACAACGAATAACTAGGATTAGGTCCTTGTAAATATATACAGATATGCCGCAGTTGACGGCGTCCAAACATCAACAATCAACGCGTCCCGCTTCTCTCAACGCGTCTGCCATCGTCAAACCATGGATCTCGACGCGTCATTCCTCCACAACCAACTTGAAGACATTGAGGAGGACGACCTCGACGATGGAACATTTCTGGCAGGAACTGCAATGGCTGTGATCGTGCTCGGAGTTATCGAGCTGCATAGGCTACCACGGAGCGGCGGAAACCGAGCCGACTGTATTTGTGTCGTCCTCAATTGACCCGGAATCCTCGGGGAGCCACGCCATGGCAGATCCTGTATAGAAGTCGCAATGATCGAGCCTACATCACGACAATGGGCTTCGACGTTGCAACATTTGACCATATCTTGGAAGCTGGTTTGGTGTTGCGGGAACATCACACCTATCCCCGTGCCGACGCCACCAATACTGGAGTTACACGTCCAGGCGGACGATCCCTCGATGCATCGGGAGCCCTAGGATTACTCCTCCATTACCTCAACTCGACAATGCACGAGATCAGTCTTCAGCAGATCTTTGCCCTAATCCCGAGCACAGTCTCCTGCTACATCACATTTGGGCTCGAGCTTTTCTCCATGTCCTCCGGCATATGCCAGCAGCTCGCATCCAGTGGCCGGACCGCAGCGACGAATTCACCGAATAGAATGATTTGATTGTTACCCGCCACACTCTTTGGACAGGAGCGTTCGTGAGCATTGACGCGTCTGAAGTTACTGTGCCAGACATCGGATGATCCGGAAATAGAGAATGCCACTACAATGGTTGGCTTTCCGAGCATTACATTAACAATGTCATCGTGTTTGCACCTTCAGGTGAGTTCACAGCTGTACTGGATCATACTACAGTACTGAAGACACTCGAGGTACGTAATTGCCGCCAAGGTCAACGCACCGGGCAGTTGGCACGACTCCGAGTTGCGCAGCCAATATATCAGAAACTGCACGCCCGAACACCGGACGGATTCTACCTCGTCACAGACACGGCATTTCCAAGGGGAGCCCAGCAGAGGGTAAAATCCGGGCGCCGATTAAGACTGGTCAACGCATGCAAGGGACAATCACCGAGATTGAGCAGTGTCTTGCATTGATCGACAGCTGCTTTCATATCGGCAGACGGCGACGGCCGAGTGGGGAATGCGCGGATTACAAGGATCTTTTGGACGTCTCCGAATTCCGTTGGAGATAACAGGCAGCGCGAGCGAGGAAATCTCATTGAGATCTGCCTTGCCTGAACAATTTGCGTGCTCGTTTGGTCGGCATCAACCAATCCGCACAGTCTACATGCCGTTGTGGAAACAGAGCCGCGACGACGAGGAATTGGGCGCACTTCGAATCAACGATGTTTAAAGACCAACGGTCATCAGACCGGGTTGCACGCTTTCACAATATTGCGATTTACGAGCCAAGAAGTTGATTGACTACGTATCACAGCACATTGTAGTAGATAATCAAGATTGTTCGACGCAAAGGAATGTGGGAGGATATGAGTAAGTAAGAGAGCTCGGAAGTTCAGGAAGTAAGAAAGTAAGGGAGTCAGAGGAGAATCATATTCAAGCCACTATTTGGGAAACATCAGAAGGACCGGCGTCGACAGCGAAGGCGCCAAGATCGAAAGCAGGATTGGCCGGCTGCTGTTGGTTGGCGACGGACACAGCAGCTGGCTGCGAAGGGTGAGGGAGGGATGAAGACGACGATGACCCGAGATTGAAAGGAGATGACGGGCGAGGGAGTGATGAAGACGACGAAGACCCAAGGTTGAAAGGAGATGACAGGCGACCCGAGGAAGACGAGCTCGGGTCCAAGTTCTCCTTCTCAGAATCCTCGCCGTCTGTAATCCATTCAGTGCATCGTCCCCCTTCAGGATAAATTGTCTCACAGCGAATCTTGCCCCGGACCCGAACAAGGTCCGGGTATTCCTCCGCGATGTATGTCGCACGGTCGCGGGGATCGCTGCGAGAGAAGACGGGCTGTTGGAGCTCAAGCTTCAGCTCCGCTCGGTCACGAGCACGCTGCACGCCGGCGAGCTCATTGCGCAGACTTTCATTGGCGGCCTGCGCATCGCGGAGCTGCTGGGTGAGTGCAAGAAACTGCGTGGTTTGGAAGGAGCGGAGGGAGCGCTCATCATCCCGGGATTTGAGAACCGCGGGGTCAAAGGCCTGTGACAGCTTGTTAACGAGCTCGGGAGCATTCACGCGTGGGTTCCGGCGGGAAGGGGAGGAGTGGGAGCACGACGGGCGACGGCGGTGCGCACGATGGAACGGTCAAGTACCTCGACGCTGTCGTCA
>JARKIC010003414.1:0-22486 GCA_029378375.1 Mycena olivaceomarginata | reverse complement strand
CTAGAGTCTGTCTGTACGGGTTCCTAGTCCCTAACGTCTTCTGTATCCCGTGGCGCAGACTCCCCGAGTCTGCGGCTTTAGAATCCGAGGCCGGGTTTCAACTGTGAGAAGGTCACGTGGTGGCGTCATGAGAGTCCCATGCCGCTAAGACGCGTCTGTATCCATACAGACGCGTCGCGCGAAAAAGTAGAACCCGGGTGATTCATGACAATAGGCTTCTAATGAATTAAAGCGATCGCGGTCAATCGCGATCAGTTCCTGCACCAGTAGCATTAAGGAGCATTAATGCTGATGCTCCTGGACTCCTCTGTGTTGGTTTCCGTGGTGTCGGTGGACCTAGGAGACCTGACGTTCGGGTTTCCTAGTCCGAAGTGTCATCGTATCCAGTGGTTCAAACCCCGATCGGGTCTGCAACCACTCCTGTACTTTGTGTATGCTTCTATGTCCCCGTGGTGCGTCCGGGGACTAGGATCCGCCTGTACGGGTTCCTAGTCCCTAACGTCTTCTGTATGCCGTGGCGCAGACTCCCCGAGTCTGGGGCTTTTAGAATCCGAGGCCGGGTTTCAACCGTGAGAAGGTCACGTGGTGGCATCATGAGAGTCCCGTGCCGCTAAGACGCGTCTGTATCCATACAGACACGTCGCGCGAAAAAGTAGAACCCAGGTGATTCATGACATTTCCCTTGCTATCGGCTATCTGGACCATCTGATGTCCCTGCCGCCAAATCATCTCGTGGGTGTTGCTTACTGAGATTCTGTCCAGGTCGCACGGGACGGCCTCCCGTGCTGGCTGTCGGACTTGTATTATGCACTGTCGCACCTCCCTGTCCCCGTCCTATTGTCCATGAGCTCTCTTACCCCCGAGGGTATTACCGACCTTAAGCGCCACCTGACCGCCTCTTGCTCAACCTGGATTGGGGAGCAAATTGCTAGCATGTCGGGACGACTGCCCCTCATCCAGGGTCGACTTGAGCGCACCGCTGACGGGAGCTTAGAGCCCACGTCGATGAAGTTACGCCTTTACCTCCGGGTCCCAGTCCCGGCACATCGCAAAGCCCTCACGCGCATCCTTCTATCCTCCCACTCCCTGGGGATTGAACTGCTGCGCTATCAGGAACGTCTGAGGCTGCCAGTACCCAGGCATGCAAGGCTATGCCGCCTATGCCTCCTTGACGTGGAGAGCGAGGCCCATGCGCTATTGGGATGCAGCGTGCCTGCACTCGTTGAGTTGAGGCGACCCTTCTTCATGGACATTTTCTCAATGCTACCCACTATACCTCGGCGATGGCCATCCATGGACGACTTACTATGTTATCTCATACAGACTGGGAATCTTGATATCATACAGCGACTAGCCAAATATACTTACGACGTCCTGGCACATTACTCTACCACCCCCGTATTTAGACCAGCAGGATATGCATACAGCACATTGGGGTAATACTAACCAAACTCGTTCCACTCATATTCGATTCTGGACACCAGGCCGCCCTGGGGCTCTGAATGCTTCTCAATACACCCACCGGTATTTTTTCCCGTTTTTATTACTGAGGTAGCTGGGGAAGGGTTTGACGGGGTACTCAGGTTGTGAAATGGTGAAAGGAAAAGAATATCCGTAGCACACAATTGATGCATGTGTGTAGTATGGGCCCCGGCTGTTTCTTAACGGGACCGCGCCGGTATACAACTTCCTTCCTTCCTTCCTTCCACTCTGTTATACCTGTGATTAATACCGGTGAGTGAGGTCAGCATCACTCATGGCGCTGTGCACTGATCGGTGGGTCCAATGTCGGCATTATTCGCCCTTCTCTTCCTTCCACCACCATCGCATCTCAAGACAGCCTCATTTCGGGTCTCTTCGTCTATTCTTGCTGGAATCTTGGCTCTCTCAGCAATAATGTTCAGACATCTGTTTCAACACATTCAAAATCCTTGTGACGTGTTTTGACTGGCCAAGCTCCTGAATGACAGATCATACAGGGTCTTGTCTGAGAAATTGGCTCCTTTGTCTACAACGCTTGTATCTTTTCACCACCATGCTTGATCCGCTCTCTTTCACTCTAATCTTCTGTCTGCTTGAGAGTAACTTCAACCGAATTGTGGCCACCTTTCTCTGGGTTTCTGACTACCTTGCTTGGCCTCGAGAGCCACGATTGGTTCCATATTTCAATGAGCAAAGCATGTCTCGTTTTCTTTGCACAATTCGATGGATGCAATTTCGTTCAGTCATTCACCCAGGAGATTTAATTGGAATGGTTCGGGTGGGACCCAATTTTCGGCCCGCTCTGAGTCGTTCGCCATCACTGTCTGTAGTCGCATCCGAGTCTGAGGATCTGTCTGACAATGATATCGCTTCAAACACTCAATCCACTCTTGCTGCTGACTTCAAAGTCTGATAACATATGCACAGCCCAAAGGAAAGACGTTGATAATCCTATACCACTGGTTCCATTTTCTTGAGACTTCTGGCCTGGGGGCGATTTCCAGTGCGTTGTCTCAGCTCAGGACCTGCAGGACTCCTGGAATATCGTCACAAATTGGGTATTGGAAACGACGCGAGATAGCGGCACAACCCGAGCTCGCTCATGGCAGAAAGGGCATGAGTTACGCTTAAAAAGACCTCGTTAATAACTCAGATGTATTATAATATATATCTCTACTTCAAATGTTCGTGGCGGCAGCGTGACAAAAGTGCCGTCCCTAGGGGCGGTACTGTGGCGGCACTTTGCACTCGTGGGGGCGGCACTCGGCGCGGCAGGGGGGCGGTGCTGGCGGCACGGCGACAGTATTGGCGGCAGTTTCACCGTGCCCCTTTTCCCGTATAGTCAACCCTCGATGGACTTGTTTGTGCTGATTCGCTGTAATTCCCAAATGCCTTTTGACCGCCAACATCACCTCCAGTTACAGCGAAATATAATTAATCTGGCCCTTCTTGTAGTCGAGATTCATTAGCGTTAGAAGAATAACAACACCAAAGATTACCGTCATATCTTAACTTTCAGTCCTTCTTCAGAATGTTCCCATCCCCACTCTGTGCCCGGGCACAGGAGGCGAGGAGAGGCGAGGCCCCGAAGAGTGGATTCTCCGACTTGTCAAAATAGTAGACCAATATGCAACTCACCTTCGGCTGAGGCGGTATTTGATATATATTTTTCAAGTAATGTGGAACTCACCGACTTTGCCAAGTTGTGGAGAGGGTTGGAGTCGCAGATGGTGTAGCATTTGCTCTCCAAAGTCGAAAATACTACCTACGACGTTAGGAAGATGAATTTAAATGGACGATGGGGGAATGCACTGAGGACTAGATCTCAAACCGATGAAAATTATTTATTCGCTAGGGTGAGAAGTTCCCCGGTTTCTTAGAGACGGCGAAGGTGAGTCCAAGCAACATTGTAACTGAAGGAATGGTCCAGAAAAGAAATTTCACTGTCTCAAGTGACGACCTAAATCTTAAGAAGGCTCATATATATAATTACATTTATATAATCTATCTGAGACTAGAAGTCTCATATAAGCAATTTATATAATAAATCTATATAATACAGTTGTAAGATAGGGCTGAAGTCGAGAGATTGAGATATGAAGTAAGAGGTATAGCTGTTGTGAGTACAATCTAAACAGTAATACTCAGAGTTGTTCAAGTAGGAAGCAACATCTATATTCACCTACACTGGTTGGGAGATTCAAATTTTCAGCACAATTTACGGTGAAAAATGTTCGTTTGTTTTTCAGACATTTTTCACTGAAAAAATGGTGAAATTTTCAAAGATTTTCCACCACTTTTCCAGTTTGAGGTGAAAAACTTGAAAGAAAGTTGAAAAGGGGTGAAAAAGGTTTGAAAATTTCACCATTTTTTTCAGTGAAAAATGTCTGAAAAACAATCAACATTTTTCACTGTAAATTGTGCTGAAAAATTTGAATCTCCCAACCAGTGCTAAACAATAATACTGCAAGTACATGAGTACGGCGAATAAATAAATAAGTAAGAGAACTTTACCTCAGAGTTGTTCAAGTAGGAAGCAACGTCTGAGGTGAATACAACTTCAGTCCGACATAAATATTACAAAGTAAGTAAATGGGGATATAGAGCTGTATACAAGCTGTACGTGTATCAACAGCACCGTGAGCAAGAGTGAGTAGAAATGAGAAAAGTTCGATAATAATTACTGTTGGCTGTGTGCGCCCATGAACACAGCACGGAGTTGAAGCTCCGGTTGTCACTTCAACAATAGCAACCCTTAGGCCATAGACCTGGGTGGGCCATTGGATTGATCGCTCTGACCCTTGGCCAGAAGTCCTGGCTGATCCTGGTGTTGATGACGAGAAGTTTCCGAATTGGAAGAGCCGGCCGACGTTTCTAGTAAATGAATTGTGTATGCGCAATTTCCGGCGTCCATGCAGATCTCCCCGCGTGAGTTGAGAGTCCACATCGCAGACCACGCGTACAACTGAGGGAGCACCATATTTGCAATGATGTCCAGCACCACCGGTGCAGGCGTCCAAGTCGCCGTGGTCAGTTTCATGGCGGCAATGAAATTGATCAACGCGCACAGTGCGGCTGGCGCTGCGGACTGACGGTTGATATAAGGGCACAGTTTCCTCAGGAAAGAGATTCATTCTACTTGCCTGAAGTGTCACCCGACGTAAGGAGCGGAGGATGGTTGCAGTTGGGCCGCGTAGGAGGCATTTATGCGAGTGCCGCTGCACACATGTCAATCCGACTAAAGCGCACAGAACCGAAGAAACGAGCACGTACAAGTAAACAGAGTATTGTGCTTCCGGTCAAAAGCAGGTCTCCGCACAGCACAACTCCAAGGTGTGCTCCAACTACATGTGATAAAACGAAGTGAGAACCCACTGCTACTGGTTCTGAGATGATTAAATATACCCCAACCTGTCGCCGAGTCACCCAGCGGATCGATGAGTGTGGCGATGATCTTTGTTGCGGAACTCAGTACCAATAGAATAAACCCGGAGGGACGTACCCCAACGATGCTGGAAACAAGCCCGCCCAAATATAAAGCGACACAGGTGATGACAAGATATGCGTTCCGAGATATTGCCTGTGCCAGCGGATGAACTGTCCATAAATTGTGACGGGTGTCTAAACTCTCACCCAGAGACGGCGGCCAAAAAACATCTGGACACAAAATGCGGTGGCGGCTTCGAGTATCAAGGTGCCCTTCCAGACCCAATACGTCGCCCATATGTTGTCTCCCGCTTCCAGATCTCCGAACATGGTGACGTTTTGTACCCACATTATTATTCTATGCAGGTCAACACAAGTTTTCAAACAATAGAAGATGCTCACAAAGATTGGAGGGTCTTCAGCGTCGTCAGGAGTGCAAGGCCCGCCACAAAAAGCTTCATCCAGACCGAGTCGCGCTTGTTCAGCGTCATGTAGTTTGCAAACTGTGCGCACAGCACACCCTGAAGGAATAGGCACAAGCAAACTGAGAGATCCTAGCAGCAGAACGTAAGCCATGCATTATTGCAATGAACTGGGAACGTCGCGTGCTTACCCATGCACCAAGGATGCAGGTCTGCATCACTGTCTTGGGTACGGGCATGGTGTCGATGCGTTAGCTCGTCGGTGAACCACTGGCACTTATGTATGTGTGAAACAAGGGCACGTCGAAAAAATGAACTGCTGATTGAGTGCTGGGATGCCATACTTCCAGTAACTCGGCGACCCAGGGTCGAACGACCATCTGTGGCGTTAGCTCGTCGGTGATGAGTTACTTATGTGCCCACGAAAGCAGGGAGTCGAAAAAATGGACCACTGATTACTTAAATGTCGATGGCATAACTCGGCTCCGGCTCAGGGTTGAGCGACCGACCCTCTTACTCCTTCTAGAAGTAGTACTTAATCGACCGACAGAGAATGTAAAAATTGACGATAAGTCCTGCTCCATGCTCCAGAAAACGGAGAACATGAGCCCAGGATCAGACGTCGAGTTTACCCCCCAGTTCAGAGCCCACTCCGGCCAACATAAACTTGGACCTGACTGCCAAAAAATCTAATGGCGAGTACGTACCTGAGATGAAGGTGACACGTACCGCTAACCCCCGAAATGCACCCCCAATCTTCATAAATCCTTTGGTACACCCATTCGGGATGAAACAGAAATACGAATGGGGTGACAATGACGGCACACAATTTGGCCGAAACTTTCAATCCGTGGCTGCCATTCTGGTGTTTTCTCCATTTACCGAGAAATCCACTTTCGGGGGGGCTTTATTTATAAAGCCAGCCGCAGCCTTGGCTCCTGTTCTTGAATGTTTGCAAATCGCGTGTAGGGGTGTGCAGTCGCAGATAATTTCGAGGTACGACAAAGGTACGAGCCTTTTTTCGCTGAGGCGGTCGTCGCTCGAACTTCAAGCTGGAGCGACTAGGGCTGCACGCCGTGCCCGTCACGGGCACGGCCGTCGTTTCGACGGGTGTACAACGGGCACGGCCCGTCGTCGAACGGTCCGTCGTGTGAGCTACCAAAATGTCTACGGCACGGGACGGGTGACGGGACGGCCGTCGACGGTGAACGGAAGTTGCCGGTTCAGCCGCGAGCGAAATTAGCCTATAGCGACATCTAATAGAGCCTCAAGGAGAAGTCTACTGTTTAATCCAGAGACAACAGCATATTTCACACCGGTTTCAAGAGCTTTTATCGAAATCACATCACTTGTAATTCATTTCTGCGCAACATACGAGAGAATAGGTAGGAAATTGGGGGGAGGAAAATAATTCATAGTTGTAAGCAGTAATAGTTGCGGTATCTAAGCATTTCCAAGAACTTCCTTCACCGCATTGCGTGCGAGACGAAGACGCTGCTTGACAATCATCAGAGTTCTGATGGTGTCCGGCTTGAGACTCGCTCGGCGGAGGGAAATGGTGTCACGCCCGCCGGAGAAAATGCGTTCGACAGCAACGGCAGAGCCTGGAAGACAGAATTAAGCAGAGATCATAATAACTGTCACACAAAACTCACCCGGGATGGTTAAAATGTCGCGAGCAAGACGAAATAGGTTGGGAAACTGCGCCTTCCGAGCGAACCACCATTGGACGGGATCACAGGTTTTGAAGTCCTCGCGCGGAAGCAAATAATAGTCACGGAGTTCATCGAAGGCCGCGCGACGCTCCACACGGTACCTCTGAGTGAAGTCTTTCTGCGGGGAGGCCTGGATGTGCGAGATCGACTGAACAGGAGCGCTGGCCGTGGCTTGAACTGGGGCGGATGAGGCTTTGTCAGCATAGTTGCGTCGGAAATATGCGTCAAGCTTAGACTTCGCATCCTCGAGGTCATTCATGAGGTCTTCATCGTGGTAGAAATCAGCCTTCAACCCTTCGTACGAGATGCGGGGATCAAGACTGCAAGATGATCATTAACGCGCAAAGCCGAGGGATAGATTAAGCACATACGGGCAGCCCACGTGTAAAATGGGGAGTCGTCCGACTTGTGGTAGTAGTCGCTAAGCTTTCGGTGCGCTTCGATGAGACCGTTACGAAGCGCTGACGGAGTAGAGAGTGAGAGCTCGCGAATAGACTTGCGCAGGTCCTCTTGAAGCCCCCGGAAAACTGTGTGGGTAAACGACAGGACGGGGCGCTTAGTGGTTGACATGAGGGTAGTCGCAGTACGGAAGTCCGCGTCCGTGAGATCTAGGTGGCGGATGTCGCGGTGCTTCCCCACGAAGTCGTCAATGATCTTACGATAGTCAAGTGCTCTCCCTATGAGAAATTCGATTAGTTACTGCAACCACAAAGAGATCGAGATACATACTAAGCATTTGATGAGTTGAGGACCAACGAGTTTTGACATCGAGGATGAGCATCAACGGGTTCTTGCCCAATTTTCCGTCAGCAAAGTCCTGCGAGACTCGGACCTCGTGCAACCAGCTCTGCCGACGCTGTGGGCTGGATCTAATCGCGCGAATTATTTGACGAAGCTGAATTACAGCGATGAGAAAAGTTGCAGGGTAAGGACAGAGAATCGGACCTTCGTGACTGCCTTGAGTTTGGGTGCAGCCGTCACTTCCGGAACCTCTTCTTCCTCGTCATCATCCTCGAATTCTGCGTCGTCGTCATCCTCACGCGACACAGAGGCGGTGACAGTTTCCTGGTACGAGGAAGATCGGCCTTCGGCGGTTTTCCTGTCCGATTTGGTGATCACCCCGATCGCCTCAAGAAGCTGTTGCGAAATAAAAAATTAATTACTCGACTCATAACAAAGGGAAGCTGTCGTATGCTACCTTGATCGCAGCCAAGTGCACAGTGTGAGGCATGCAGCAGATGCGTGCTTCCTCTGCGTCAAACTCGATCCCCCTATCCTCGCACTTCTGCTGGAAATGTTGAACCATTGTGTCGTTATTCGACGCGTTGTCCATCACAAAAGCGAGGATCTAAAGAAGTCTCTCAGCCCGTCCTAAGTAAGGTGTGAAGCGAGGCACACACCTTTCCTTCAAGTCCATACAACTCGACTGTCTTCCAAATCGCATCTGCCATATTTTCGCCGGAATGCTCGCCAACCAGTTCACGGAAATCAATGAGCAGCTCCTCGGCAGGTAGAGCAATTATTAGAATCGATTGAAACTGAAGTAAGTATTAATTTGTACCTAGATGGCCGTCATTTGTGACATAGTGTGCAACCAGCGCAAGGAACGGATGCTGGTTGCTCGACGTCCACGCATCACAAGAGATGGTGATCTTCGAATCCAATTCCTGGAAGTTTGATTCAGAATAAAGAGATGCGCAATAATAAAATCACGTACTTCGAACATTTTACGTGTTCCTTCAACCGTATCCTCGCCCATCTTCATTACTCTAGACTTTACGACGTTGCGGCCCGGGACACGGAAGTTGAGACTGGACCCGTGGTGCGTGTATTCCATGAGAGCAATGAATTCGGGTTTTTCGACCTCGTCAAAGGGTTGGTCGCAAGCCACGATCCACTCCATGAGGAGTCTATCAAATGTCGCTTGATCAAAGTCTCCCTACAATAAAATCAAACCTGACACCCCACTGAATGAATGAAGTGGTAAGATACCTTGGCCTTTTTCGCCTGCTGCTCCAAACCCTTGAGGATGCTGGATGCCGCCATCTCGACCTTGCCGAGGTACGCTTTCGCAGCGTCGCCATTAACCGGGATCGCCCCCTGAGCAAGCTTGACCTGCTCGTCGCTGGGAAGCTGCGCCTGCGTGTGAAGCGCCGAGTAGAGACGGTGCATTACAGGGAAATTGTTTTTCAAATGCCGAATGAGTTCTATAATATCAGAGTAAGAATTAGGTAGTGGAAAAGCGCCAGCAGCACTCACTGCTGAGATTCGAGCGCGAAGCCTTGGAAATGGTGATGATTTGGCGATTACCGTGGTAGCATTTATAATGTTTGTCGCCGGGAGCACCGCTGTAACCAACGGAATTTTTGGGAACGACCTCGTAGAAGAGATATATGGGATTCTTGGTCTAATACGACTCAGAATATCGGAAGAGATGGCAAGCGAGAGCACCCACAACGGCAGGCTTGTGATCGTCCTCATCATCGACCTCAACCGTGGCCCGATTTGTCCCCCCGGTGGCCGAGGCACCAGTAGAGTTCAAGGTCTGCTTCTCAGAACTGGTCAACAAACCACGAAAAAAATGGAACGGAAAAGAATGAATAGATACTCACCCTAACAGGAGGGATGTCCTCGTCCTCGACCTCCTCGAATGTAGCCCGATGATTGGGCTTCTTGGTGGCTGGGGCGCTGGCAGAGTCAGAAGTCTGCTTGCGTTTGCCCGCCGAAGTTGTGGCGGCCGAGGCACCCCGAGTCTGGACCTTGGATTTCTCGGCCGTCGAGCGAGCCGGGACGGTCTTGGAGAGGAGGATGGATACGAGCTACAACGGTGAATCAGTACATATTGAGGTCAATAAATTATGACTTACCTCCTCGTTGTCGACATCCATCTCGTCTCCCGCTCCCCTCGGAGTCGGAGGGATCAACGAGGTCAGGGAGCTCGAAATCGGAGTCCTCTTGGTCACTGATGGACTCGGGGACTGCTTTAACGCGAGGGGCCTTGGCGCGCGAGCGTTTCGGGCGTTCCACAAAAGGATTGCCGTCGTCGTCGGCCTTCTCAGCAGCGAGAGATTCGGTGAGTTTTCCGGTTTCCCTCTTGCGACCGCCACGGCGGGGTTGCGCTACAAAAGATCAGTGAGTTATTCACGGTTTTAGTAAGGAGATGCTTACGGGCAGAAGGCGCGGGCAATGGCCTGGTGTCAGATTCAGAGCCGTAGAATTCCATGTCGTCGGCGTCGCGAAGGTTGCCGTTAGCGTCCCGGGCAGGTTGGTCGGACATTGTGGGCTGGAGTGCTGAAAAAGAGGGGAATTGCTCACCAGCTTAAATACCCCTTCCTCGGTTCCAGTTCCGCCCAGGGACTCAGCAAAATTATGAAAACATGCGCTCTGGAACGGAAAAATGGAGGACAACTCGACTTTGGGGTGGGGTATAACCTACTGAGCATGCTGGAGGTGGTGCGGGCACTGATGCACCGTGATTTTGCCCGCTTAACTTCTGTCTCAAAAGATACGGAGCTAGCGCAAGCTGAGCCAGATCTCAGTTAAATGACCTGCAGTGGCGGATGGCGAAGTCTTGGAGTGTGAAACGCGTCGGGGACTCGACGGTGGATGCTGGCGGCAACGATGTATGTGCGCGGAAATAAGACGCGCTCTTGCTCCAAAAGGCATTCGCGTAGATTTAGATTCCCGCTATGATCATCTGCACTCATCTGTAATTGAATTTTGGACCTTCCGTCGCAAGCCGTCGCCCCGTCGACGGCCGTCATTTCGCCGGCCGTCGCGCCCCAAAGCCGTCCCGTTGCCGTCCCGTCAAAAAAAATCCAGAGACCCTGACGGAACGGGCCGGCAACCCGTTGCACGGACCCCGTAGAACCGGCGCGACGGGCACGGCGTGCAGCCCTAGGAGCGACTCGGGATTCAATGCTGTCAGGTTTTCTGAATTCTTGAGGGGGTGGGAGGGAAAAAATCCACAGAATCCCGAAAACGCAGGGCACTGGAAAGCGAGAAATTGGAAGGACTCCAAGGCGAACAGAATGAGAGGTTCGTGTAGTGAGGCACGAATGGAGCGAGCCGGGGTTTCGAGCCGGACCGGCCCGCAACAAGACCGAAGCAAACAGATGCAACAATAGTTGATCTTTGCTTCGCGCGTCGTCGTTCTGAAGACGCGGCGTCTTGTTCGGGCGCTCTCCTCCCCGTTCTTCTCGGTTTTGGAGTCAAGGCTGCAGGAGTTCACTCCGTTGCCTTTCGAGACGAAGCAAGGGCAAAGCCCACTCGGCGTGTAAAGAACCAACGACATGGCTACACGCAAGAAAAACACGGCTTCGACGTCTACGGCACGCCGCGTAGAACGCGAGGATACACAGGAACCAGGAGCAGAGTTCGACGACGCGTTGGTCGAGCTAGGGATCCAACCACCGCGCATCACAACGGCACAGAAAGGAAAAGGCGTGGCAGTGGAATCCTCGCCAGTACCCGGCTCCAGCACAGGACGACGGTATGGACCTAGACGAGGACGATACTCAACAGCGGGACGAGGACCAGCAAAACGCGGGGATCAACGAAAACGATGACAGCGACGATCCCGCGGAGGCAAATGGCGCGGAACAGGTCGACATGGAATCATCCCCAGCGAAAGAGGCGGCTGCCCGCAAAGTGAAGACCGTTTACAAGTCGAAGCGCCTTAGAGCCCAGGAGGAGAAGAGAGCCGAGGAGTACAAGAAGAAACTCGAGGAGGAAGCCGCTGAGAGCATGCGGATCCACGAAGAGAAGATAGCGAGTATCAAGGCGCGCGGCGCAGAACGACTACGCGAAATAGAGAGGGAGTTCGACGACCCACCGCAGGCAGAAGAGGGCGGATCTAAGCGTCCAGCAGCACAGAAGGCGAAAACAAAGCCCCGTACAGAGGCACAGAAACCGACGAACGCGCCGAAACGCCAGAACACCTCGACGCCAGGTTGCACCACACCAGGCGCGAAGCGCCCGAAGAAGACGCAGGTGCCACCAATCACACCGCTGACGGCGGAAGGAGGCATGATAGCGGAAGCGGGTTCAGCAGCGAGAGCTCCACCGACGACGTCGAGACGCGGCGGCGCGCGTAGAGTTTCTTTCAACCAGCAACCAGTGACGAGCGTACACGACGCCAGCAGGGAAATGCAGTCGAGCACCAGGTCTGTCAGCAGCGAGCTGCAGACAAACCCGGACGCGCCACCCCACGCCGTTCCAACATCGACTCGTCTCGCCAAGTGGAGGAGGCGTACCACCGACGTTATCACCCCCGCTGGCGCTGTTCGAAGAAGACTTCGACGCGGAGGCCGGAGTATACGTCGTTTCCCAGGAGAAACTCGAAGCGTTCCTGGCAAATCGCGCAGGTTCGGTAGCCACGTCACGCGCCGCCGAAGCAATCGCGAATCTCACTGCGTCGGGAGAGGGCCCCGAGGAGGATAAGATCCTGGACGACCAATACCCACGTTTCAAAGGTAAGTCAGCGTTTCCACCACGGCCACCGCTATGCAGCGCACACGGGATAGACACACGAGCCGTCACAGGGCGCGTGCAGTCATATACGTAGGGCCCTACGCAGGGCCCACTGCGCACATGGACGACTCAGTCGTGCGTAGGAGTAGACCACGCCGTCTAACGGACTAGGCGGTCCTACCATACGGCTACGCAGCCAAACTACCGCATATACGCACTACACCGTGCTAACGATGCATACTTAGATTCGGTGGCGACGTCGTCTTTCCCTAAGACTATGCTCGGCAAAGCAGCGACCGTGTCAATCCAGATGCAGGGCAGCGCAGACGTAGCCGGGAAGCGCACACTGGCGAAAGCCGGAGTCCCATTCGCCAAACGCGTACTACCGGTCTCGACGACAGCGACGCCTAAACACGTACGCCTCAACATGGCGGGGGGGGTGAAGAAACCCATACCATGACCGACCTCACGCCGGCGATGTGCTCGTCGACCAATAAGACGCGCGACACGAAGGAAGACCGACACATGGTCGCGCGCGACGGCGCGATTATCTGGACAGAAACAGAGCAGGCGGATATGTCCGGAGATAAACGCATGGGCGCAGCAGACTTCATGCTGGCCGCGGACAACCTCGTGAAAGCAGTACGCGAGTTTACACCCCGCGAGAGCAGGCGAATATCTTAGCCGGTAACCTGGAGTCCCATTTCGCCGCGCTCAAGGAGAGACCAGAGTTCGCAAAACCAGAGCTATTCCCGCGCATCGCAGCCTACAATACAGAAGTCCTGGGCGCGTTCGTGTCAGCGGCCCACAGGACAGATTCGACGTCTCGGATTGGCAGCTGGAGGTTTGGCTGTACGTTGGTGAAAGCGCGCGGGACGACTTGGCGAGGAGTTCGTTTCGGGCCGGGGGTGCTGCTACCCAGAATCAGCAGCCGCAACAACGGGCGCAGCTCCAACCGCTACAGCAGCAACAGCAGCAGTTCCAACGGGGATACACAGGCGGCGGCGGAGGAGGCGGTCCAGGTGCGGGCGCAGGTGGTGCGGGCGCACCGCGGACGAGACTCAGATGCTATGCGTGCGGCAGCCGCACGCATGTCTTCAAAGACTGTGACGGCACACCAACGTGGCTCACCAGAACGCGGCCAGGCCAACGCTTCGTTGAAGCTCCCCAACGGCATCCGCCCGTGCTGGAACTCAAACTCGGTCGGTTGCCCCAATCCGGCCAAGCGGAACGCTCGCCCGTGTATCTACACCCACTGCTGCACACTCTGTGGCGCCGGGTCAGGACTACCTGGATCCGCGGCTGCGGGACATTCTGCGCAGTCCTGTACGCAAGTTTGAGCTCTTCCCGATTGTCACCCCACTCAAGGCGGACAATTGGGAGCGGAGGATCAAGGAAGCGGGACTCGAAGCAGAATACGGCGACATACCAAACGGCATAAGATACGGTTTTTCCCATGGTCTTGACAGAACGCAGGCAGCACGAACGACATATATCCCCGACAACTTGAAGTCGGCATTGGAACACCCCGACGTGATATCGGCATATTTGGAAAAAGAGCAGGCACTTGGCCGCATTTCAGAGGCGTACGACCCCGTTTATCTTGAATCTCAGATCGGCCCATTCCGCTGCTCGCCCGTCGGCTGCATACAGAAAGACGCACCACACGGAAAATGGCGGATGTTCAATCACCATAGCTTCCCTTACGACGACCCCGACATTGCGTCGGTTAATTCCCAAATCAACAAGGACGATTTCCCATGCGACTGGGGATCGTTCGCGCAGTGTTTCTTGATCATAGCCCGTGCCAAGGACGGTACACAGGCGAGTTTATTATGGCAGCGTACGACAATCATTCGCTGATATCAGTACTATAGGCTTCAGTTTTTGACGTGAAAAGTGCATTCCGACTGATACCAACCCTCCCAGAAGATCGCCCCCAACTCATGGTCGCGTGGGAAGGGAAGGTCAGATTCGACAACACCTTCAGCTTCGGGGCGCGCCCAGCACCAGGCGTCTTTGGACGTCTTGCAGACCTCCTGGTGCGCTTACTCAAATTCATGTCGATCGAAGAGATCCTTAAG
Source organism: Mycena olivaceomarginata (assembly GCA_029378375.1). Taxonomy (NCBI): domain Eukaryota; kingdom Fungi; phylum Basidiomycota; class Agaricomycetes; order Agaricales; family Mycenaceae; genus Mycena; species Mycena olivaceomarginata. Next base: position 7,885 of record JARKIC010003414.1, on the reverse strand, counting down.
TGGGTCGACGACTTCGTCTTCTTCCGCTCGCCGTGCGGGGGCAGCAAAGGGCGGTTCGTCTACAGATACGACGAGAAGATCTTCTTCGAGCTAGGTGACGAACTGGGGTGGATCTGGGAGAGCACCAAGCACACACCGTTCAGTTCCAAGTTCACCCATATCGGCTTCGACTGGAACCTCGACGAGAAAACGGCGTCGTTACCCGAGGCAAAACGTGGTCAAATACCTCGCTAAACTAGGTCCGTGGACGGAAGGCGCCAAAGTTACGAGAAAGGAGGCGGAAAACCTGGTCGGGACACTTAACCACTGCGCCCTCGTCGTTCCCCAAGGACGCTCCCATCTCGTTTCACTATACCGCTTCACGGCGCTGTTCAACAGGACGCGCAGCCCGTTCGTGAAGCTGACGGTGGGAACAAAACGAGGCGAAAGATGCGGACTGGTGGCGTCGGGAGCTGTCGGTGCCATCAGTAACCCTGCATATACGAGAAACCACCGCCAATGCAGGATGATGAGATTTTCGTGGACGCGTCCACGAGCTGGGGTATCGGTTTGACATACCGCGGAAAATGGCTGGCGTGGAAATATAAGGAGGGCTGGTTTTCCGAAGGCAGATGCATTGGCTGGGGAGAAATGGTGGCGATCGAACTCGCGCTACGGACGCTCATAGCATCGAAGGTGTCGAACGCGCATCTCCACCTTCGGTCGGACAACCAAGGCGTGATCGGGGCGCTGGCTGCGGGAAAATCATACAACGCACAAGAAAACGCGATTCTTCAACAGATCTTGCGGCTCTATCACGAACACTCAATATGGTTCACGATAACATATATCCCATCGAAACAGAACCCAGCGGATCCGGCGTCGTGCGGAGAGTTGGCGTCGAAGCGGCTGATAATCGGTAGCCCACACCTGAGCATATAGGAACTTCGCGAAGTGTCCCGGGTATACCCCAAGAGTGCTTCGCGAAGTTTCTGGGGTAGCCATAAAAGGGTTCCGACGGGTCGCGGGGCTTATGGGCGGCATTCCGGCACTGTCGTAGCCATCAATACTTGCTTCACCGGCCATACGGCAATTTATTGGATCAATTCCGAGTTGTACGGACTCGCCGGCATCTCGGTAGATATAGCCTAATCGAGAAATAAAAGAACAAATCACAAAATCCCGTACGCCCCGCGCTCTTCACCACCCCTCCCACCCTGCTGGAAAGCTTCCATCCCTTCTACATGCTAAATCTTCGCGCGCACGCGTCCCGCCCGCCGTTCCCACCCGCATTTTCGAAATCGGGGGCGCGTGCGCAGCGAGGCGGGTAGATCCCGCACGCCCACGCTCTGCACCACCCCTCCCGCCCTGCTGGGTAACCTCTATCCCTCCTGCATGCCAAATCTTCGCACCCACGTGTCCCGCCCGCCGTTTCCACCCGCCGTTCCCCGCCCGCATTTCGCAGCGATATGAAATACCGTACACCCACGATATCCGCCACCCCTCCCGCCCCGCTGGTATACCTCCAACCATCCGCATGCTAAATCCTCGCGCGTGCATTTTCGAAAACGGGGGTTCGCGCGCAGCGAGGCGGGCGGGCAGGCGGGCGGGCGGAGCGATGAGGGCTGGCGGGGCGCGCGCGTGCGGCCTGAGCCCACCACAAGGTCAGCCCGAGCCCGCGCGGCGGGGCACCACCCGCAACGGGGATCCCGCCCTCTCGCCCCCGCCGCCCGCACCGCCGCCCTGCTCTAATGGGGGAGTTGGGCACCATGAGGGAGCGGTGGAGAGCGGGGCCCGCTCTGCGACGCCCTGCGTCCGGTTCCGTTGCCGCACGCACCGCCGCCCTGCTCTAGAGCGGGAGTTGGGCGGCATGCAGGGGCAGGGAGTGACGTGGAGCCTGCACAGCGACCGGCACGGCGGAACGGGTGGGCAGCGGGCACTGCACAAAGAGATTCAGCGCGCTGCAGCAACGCGGTTCAGGGCAGCAGCTGTGATTTGGAGAGTGGGTGCGCACGTTCCCGCCGCAGCGGAGTGGGCCCGCGTTCTGTAGGGAACGCGCAGCTCGTACCACCGCTCGCGGGCAACGACGCTGCTGCTTCGCAGCCGTGTGCACAACCCCACGCCGTACCCATCCTCGGCGCCGTCTGCGAAAGCCACGGAAGTTCCGCAGCACAGCAGTAGCCTTCAGAGCGGGGGGCCTCGGCCACCGTGAGCGGGTGATAAAGGGGTGGGCGTGCCAGCCCTCCCTCCCGCCAACCAAGAAGAAATGACTCACCGCAGATCCAGCTTCAATAGCCCCCATGCAAGCGAAGACGTTTCTGAGACGTCTGGGCAGTGAAATCGGCGAGAGAAAAGCGCCAGAAACCGACGTTGCGAGTGCAGAGGTGCGTAGCCACTCGAAATGCGTGATAGATTCTGCCGATGGATTGACGGCGAATCGGTGCGAAATCTCGCAGAAAGAGGCTTCGTTGAAGGCGGCAGTCGACCGGCGCTAGCGTCGCACGAAAACGGAGAGTACTGAGCGAGAGGTGGCCGGGAGATGGTAGGTGGAGCAAGAGAAAAGATGTTACATAGCCACTGATTGACAGCGAATAGCGTCCGCATTTGGAAAGAAGAACAGATCCCACGGCTGAATTCATGAATTATGTGCGCGTGGTTGGACTTGAACTTCGTATAAGTATTTGAGCCTTTTCTGATCCAGTGTCAGGACTTCTCTGAAACAGAAATGCACCCATTCATAATTTATTGGTGGTGAAATCACACAAAATGCATTCTTGGAGGAAATAAAAGTTCGGGTCTCAATGTTGGATACAAGCACTAAGATTTTGACTCCAAGAGTCTTGGTAGCTTGTGAGGACTCGCAAAATAATTACTCAGCAGGGATACTCAATCTACAAGATGATTCAGCTCAAATGGATTTGGGATGGATGATTCTATTGCGGATGCCAGTGAGTCATACAGCTCCCAGTACCCGAGTTTTGGAGTCGTCTATACTTTAGGTAAAGATATATGCATATCTTTGAACAATTGGAGAACTTTTCTTCTTCCTCAAAATTTCCATGTTTGGACCATTTCTGCGACATACGGGGCTCCAAGTGATGAATCTCAGGCCGAGAATCAAAGAATAAGTCAGTATAGACCTGAAAGATTCGAAATTTCCGGGGTATTCGACCCTCGGCAGCCTCAACTTGGCTAAATCCCGTGTGATCACGCACTCACCACTACTTGAACAAAATAGGGTCTTCAGTTTCGTGAACATAGTGAGCCAAGGCTGGTCCAAATTTGACTCGTAAGCAAAAAACAAGGTCATATGAACTCTGAATGACCGAAAGATCTTGGGGTTTTGGCACTATAAAGACTCAGGTCGCGAAATATGCTCTTGGTGAACTTGAGTTAAACTGGCCAACTCGAGGGCCAAGCTTCGCCAGAAACACCTCAACCCAGATATTTTCTTGTAACTTTCAAGATGAGCTGTAATTTTGATACATATTGTAAGTACATCATGAAGGCACCCTGTGAGCATTTTATGGCATTTTTCACGAGCTTGGGCACACCGGTTATAGAGCATGTTTTGTGAAATGTTCCAAATTTGGCGGGCACCGAGTCTGAACGTTGGATATAATATTTTTGGCTGGGTAATTTTCAATAAATTTTGGAAATGTTATGGTGCTAGCATCCTACTCCCTTGCTGGTACGGAGATCAGGTGGAATTATGGACGGTCGGCGCAAGGCGTTCAAAGATCAAGCTGTTTCGGAGAAGTCCGAGGGCGGTCCGGGGCACCGCGCCCGATCAAATTGGGCGCTTGCGCACTAAAATTAAGCGCCAACCTCAAAAATCATCGTCAAACCGTGCATTTCGCCGCAAATTCATACATTGAAGTGCGTAGAACAGATGTAATCTAAGTAAACATTGAAATTTTAACTAATAGGGTGGTCCCCACCCCCGTCGTGCCCTAATTCGACCGAGCGCACGCGCACGAGGGAAGGTGCGTGCTAAGGGTGGCGGTGGTGCGGTGTGCGGTAACCCGAGCATGACCGCAGAAGGAGCGGGGAGTGGGGCTGCACTGCGCGGGTGCGTACGCTGGGGCGAAGCGAGGCGCGGGCGCGAAGCGCGGGCGCGGGAGTAAGCGAGGAGCGGGCGAGGGCGCGCTGGGGCGACACGCGGGCGCTGGGGCAACACGCGGGCGCTGGGGCGAGGCGCAGGGTGCGGGGTGAAGCGATGCGCGTGCGCGGGGGCGAGGCGAAGCACGGGGTGCGGCCAAAGCGCGCGCGCTGAAGCGAAGCGAGGCGCGGAGCTGAGGCGAGGCGCAGGGGCGAAGCGCGGGGTGCGGGCGAAGCGGGGCGAAGCGAGATGCGGGCGACGGAGGCGCGTGCGCTAGGGCGAAGCGCGGGCACTGGGGCGAAGCGAGGCGCGGGGTGCAGGCGAGCGGCGGGAGCGCGTTGCTGGGGCGAAGCGAGGCGCGGCGTGCGGGCGAAGCGCGGCAAGCGTGAAGCGTGAAGGGCGAGGTGCCTGGGTGAAGCGCGGGAGCAGGAGCGGGGGCGGGGGCGGGCGCTTGGGCGAAGCGAGGCGTGCGGTGCGAAGCGTGGGATGAGGGCGAAGCGTGGGCACTAGGGTGAGGGTGGCGAAGTGCGGGGGCGAGGCGAAGCGCCGGGGCAAGGCGCGGAGGCGGGCGCACGGTCGAAGCGAGGCGCGTGGTGCAAAGCGCGGACACGCTGAAGCGTGGGCAGAGAGGCAGCGGAGGCGCAGCGGGTGCAGCGCAGGTACGGGGTGAAGCAGGGAACGGGCCGCGGGTGTAACGGGCGCAACAAGCGCAGCGTCGGCAGCGCAGATGGATGAGATGGTGCGAGGCGGCGCAGCAAATGCAAAGCGAGGCGCGGAGCGCAATGGGTACAACGGTGAAAGCTAGGTATCATGCCCCGACTTTGAAGGGAGGTGGAGTGCATTGGGAGCGGGCGGCGACGGAACGCGGGTACAGGGGCCAATCAGGGTGAAAATGTACTGCATCGGGCCCGACGAAATCAGAGGGGCGGGAGGACCAGTGAGGCGCGGAAATGGCGCTGAGAGAGCCACATTCAAACCGCCATGAGCGGCGGCCACGGCCAGGGGCGTACGGGCGTAGTGGCGAGCGAGCGGCGGGGCGGTGGTGGACGGAAGCAAGCCTGGATCAGGTTCACACGCTGTCCCGGCGGCGAAACAGCCGCCAGATTGATGCCTGATGGCATCCAATCTCTGCCGAACCCTTTGTTCAGGCCGTCTGATGGCTCACGCGCCCCGCGACGGCTGTGGGGTATACCCCAAAAACTTCGCGAAGCACCTCTGGGGTATACCCCACAAACTTCGCGAAGTCCTAACTTAATGAGCTGTAGCCCACCGAAATACCTTTCCACTTACAGCCGTTCATAAACCATAGCATACAGCCTAAAGATCTGTGGTATTAGAACAGTAGTAGTACTTTAGCCGCAATCGAATGGATTTCTTGACAGAACGGACGATCACATGATAAGAAACCAACTCGACATTGTACTACCATATGCCTGTCAACGCAACGACGAGAGCGGCTGCGAAGCGGGTCCTACAGCGCAAAGCACTACAGGCTCAGGCAACACAACCGAACTACGGAATGCGCACGAGCAGGAAAGGAATACACGGTGTTCCGCTAAAAGCAGACGCGAAGGCGAAGATCCAACTCGCGCTGGAGCACGCTTGGGCCGACTCGACGATCGAGAAGTATGGCCAGAGCTTAGAGGCATACCAACAGTTTTGCGACGCACAAGAGGTCCCGGCACCACACAGACTCCCAGCGAGCGAAGAGCTACTGTGCGCGTTTGCAGCGGCACGGGTGGGGGAAATTGCAGGCGGCACGGCGAGGAGCGCGGGTAGCGGCGGTAAAAGCGTGGCACATCATCCACGACGCACCGTGGAAGGGAGGTCTACGGCTACGCTACACGTTGAAGGGCGTCGAGAAACTGGCGCCATCCAGCTCAGTACGCGAGGAACGTCCGCCGGTGACAAAGGAGATGGTAAACCAGTTGGAGAGGGACTTAGACCTATCCAGCCCGGAGGACGCAGCAGTATTCGCAGCGGCGTGCGGGGCATTCTGGGGCCAGATACGCTTAGGAGAGATCCTGTCGGATACCCAGGGAACTTATTTCGAGGGCAGAATTCCTCTCGGCGCGGACTTCGGTCAACCAGCGACACCAGCGGGCACTCGGGTACTCAGACTGCCGTGGACGAAAACGAAGGGCGCCAAAGGAGACAGTGCCATCCTCTGCCGCCAAAACTCGGCTACAGACCCGGTTAACGCCATTGCGAACCATGTCAACGTCAACAGCATCCCGCCCGACCAGCCTCTCTTTTCATTCCGCAACGACAAGGGCAACCTCGTGTGTTTATCACGCCGGAAATTCCTCAAAAGGTTGCAACGAGGTGTGGAAGAAAACACGGGATCCCCTCGTTTACAGGACACAGCTTCCGAATCGGAGGCACAACGCACCTCCTCATTGCGGGCATCAACCCGGACGTCGTACAGGCGATGGGCAGGTGGAACTCAGATGCATTTTTAATTTACTGGCGCCGTTTGGACATACTAGCTCCATTACACGCTGAATTTCTAGTTTTGTAGAACATATTTCTAATACAAAAATTTCCCCTCCATGCCGGAGGCCCGCGTTTGGGGTTCCGTTGCGCGCGCGCTCGGGGGCGGGCCTTTGGCTCGTCGGTTGGGTTCGCCCAACGCGCGCCCGCTCGCCCGAACGTGGCGGTCTCCGAAAAAGGAGCCCGCCCGTCCGGTCCCCCCAAACACTGGCAGATCCTTCATGTATGAAGGATCGTACCATACTCACCTCCACCCGAGGTCCGACAAGCGCGAAATGAGAGGTTCGTGTAGTGAGGCACGAATGGAGCGAGCCGGGGTTTCGAGCCGGACCGGCCCGCAACAAGACCGAAGCAAACAGATGCAACAATAGTTGATCTTTGCTTCGCGCGTCGTCGTTCTGAAGACGCGGCGTCTTGTTCGGGCGCTCTCCTCCCCGTTCTTCTCGGTCCCACCCACCCTCTCCTGTTGAGTCAGTCTCTTTGTTCCTTCCCTCTTTGTTGGGTCTGCCAGGGGCGTGCGTTGGGTTCGCCCAACGCGCGCCCGCTCGCCCGAACGTGGCGGTCTCCGAAAAAGGAGCCCGCCCGTCCGGTCCCCCCAAACACTGGCAGATCCTTCATGTATGAAGGATCGTACCATACTCACCTCCACCCGAGGTCCGACAAGCGCGAAACAAGAGATTCAGGGAAAACGTGACTACGGGCGTCGGGTAGAAATGATGGTCGTGTACCACGGCCCGGCCTTCCGCATCTTGTCAGCAAGCCATGCTCAAAGTGGCTGCTTTGCAGCAGCTTCATCCGATATCTTGTGCTTGTAGCTTTCACAATGGTTAAAAACTCTAATCTCAGTCCGTTTTCGGCCGCGGCATCTCAATTCCATCCTGGAGAACTCAGCAATGAAAACTGAAACTAAATCCCTCCGAAATCTCGGTGACACCTTGGCTTCTCCGAGTCTGAGCTCTTTTGAAGTTGCCGCGAACCTAGTTGCAGTCTTCCAAACCATTTACGACCCAACTCACTAACTGTGCCCATCACTTTTCCCCTTCTTTGCTGGTGATTTGACGGTGGCAGTTTCCAGATCAATCGTGTTAATGTGCCAGCTTCGAGGCGATACCGCAAAGAACGGGCAGGAGTCGCGGGTCGCGGACACTTCACTCGCTGTCGCCGTTCAAGTATATGCGTGCCAGCAGTATCAATCAAATCCGGGCTAACGTACCGCTCCGTCCTCAAGCTTGAACTTCGTCAACATGCGAATCCTAAGGCACGTCTTACTAATGAACGTCCTTCTTGAATCGCTTGGCATTAGTTCGATCC
>JARKIC010003413.1:0-22494 GCA_029378375.1 Mycena olivaceomarginata | reverse complement strand
ATGTAAAGTAGGCCAACACACCCCCCTTTGAAACCCCCTTCAGCCTCCGGAACCAGGCCGCGTGCGAAAGCTTCAAGCCGGGGCTTGACATCTGGGTCATCGAAATGAGTCTTGTGTTTCGCGCCTTTGCCTTGGTTGCTCTCCAGGAGCTCCCCGGTGGCAGAGAAGGTTCGTGCAGCCGAACGAAGCTTCTCGTGCCCAATACTTGGTCTTTGCTAAACTGGTTTGCCACTGTGATGCTGGCAGCAATAGACGGCTTCATTTTTCGGAGGCTGTGAGCGGAGCTTGGGCCCCTGGGATCTCGGGGCATTGTCAATCTTCAGGGCAAGATTGGCACGCTCAAGTTCGCGTTTGTGGCGTTGGATGTTGCAATTCTGTCAGCCCGTGATCATGACCATACGCTGCGCGCCTTTTTCGGGAGTCATGGCCGTTATCACTCGTGGGGACAAGTGAGTTTTGCGGTACTTTTTAATCTTTGCGTCGAACTTTTTAAAAGTGTCCTCTATAGCAGCGAGGGTGAGCTTGTGAGTGTTCTTGTCATCATCGCTGTCACCGGTCAAATAGCCATCATCGCTTTGCGAGTCGCTGACAGGGGCAGGTGCCACGGTAGAGTAACACAGCAGTGTGAACGGGAGATTCAACAGGCTCGAGGGCATGTTGAACGGGGGAGAACAGGGGGATGTGACTCGTGGATGTCAGGAGGTATCAAAGTCATCTCGATATCGGAATTTGAGTCCACCGGAGCATGTTCTACTGCATGGAGTGCCCCCATCGAGTTTGGACCGCAGACATGCGACTCGGTGTTGTGCAGATAAACAAGGGAAACCCTAGACAACAACACCATGAAATGAGGGAAAAGGCAAAGGAAGTAAGATATCAACCTCTACTGGGTGCCCGCTGGAGGGCCCAGACTTTTCGGTAGATTTCTTTTGACTTTGCGTGAGTTGATTGTTCATCAACAAAATAAAAATGGAAAACCTTGAAAAGGCTTGCAATTGAAGGCTGAGCGCTGATGACTCTCGCTTTTTTTGGTAATCTTATTTTCATCCCGCCATTTCGAGGTGCGGGAACGCTTGTCTTGACTTCTCATAGAGATCAGAGTTTTCATGGCGGCGCTTCCGCATTGCCAACTGCGCAAGTCATGTTAGTGTACTGGATTATTTAATAATTCAAATTCTTGCCTCCTCAGGCTTTTTTAGCCCTGGTTTAGATGTGCTTGCAACGGGGGCGGCAACAATATCCTCCTCGTCACTTGGGGCACATATTCGGGATCCGTGGCATCGACTTCAGCTTGGGTGGCGGCACTTTTCTCTTTCTCACGAGTTCTGGCAGCCTCCTTGGTCTTCTTGATTCTCATGGCGGCGGGACGTTATGTGCTTCTCTGGCGCGTGATGCGCTGGCAGGACGGATTCTGATGGAATGACGCTTAAGCTATAAAGTTCTTCCAAAGTTTACAGCACAGTGTCATAGGTAGATTTCTATCATTGTTCCAGACCAGTCTAGACCCTGGGCTCTGCCAGGGGATTGATCGCCGGGCTTTGCCGATAGTTGTCGCAATTTTTCTGGCCGCAAAAAGTGAAACACCGTGGGAAAATTTAGGTCCAATGCATAAAACAGTGTTTCCTCAGTGAGGCGGTTTCAGAAAAAAATATGGGAAAATCTCCAAAAAAATCTCGGTCGTGCCGGCCGCTATCAGGACAGTGCCCGGTGGCACTGTAACATGGACAAATTAACTTATTCCATCAGATGATCAGCTACTGCCCATTCACCTGTTTCTCCAAGTTAAACAACCCAGTTCTCTTCATTAACTCCAAGGTAACAAGTTAACTGAAGGTAGCCCAAGCTGACTTAAGTTAGCTTGAGCTAACTTGAGCTAACTTCCGGGCCAAGTTAGACCAAGTTAACACGAGAAAACTAACTTATGCCATCAGATGGCCATCAGATGGCACCAGTTACCCCCAAGTTTACCAGTTTCTCCAAGTTTAACACACCAGTCCTCTTCATACACTCCAAAGTAACAAGCTTACTGAAGTAGTCCAAGCTAACATAAGTTAACTTGAGCTAACTTGAGCTAACTTCTGGGCCAAGTTAGACGAAGTTAACACGAGCAAACTAACTTATGCCATCAGATGGCATCAGTTACTGCCAGGTTCGCCGGTTTCTTCAAGTTAAACCAAGTCAAGTCTAAGAAAGTACTTAGAATCTACTTTACCAAACAGTTTTGGAGTATTGAGAAGCTAGCTAGCAATCAAATAATGCCCCTAGGTCCCCAGGCTCGGTGTAAGTGAACAAGTGCTTCACTGAAAAACCCTGGCATCAACCATGACTGAAGGACAATGTTCATCAAGGCCATCCATGGCACTGAACTGTTGAACATCAAGTTCCATTTCCCTGCCTGAACCTTTGTCTCCCAGTGATTTGTGAAGCTTCTCTTGTGGTTACCCAAGTCGTTCGACGTCGTAGAGCCCAGCCCGGTGACTGCCAGCCACGCAATGGTTCAGTCCAAGGTCAACAGACCACAGTATTTCAACTCACCTCCACTGCACTTGGTTATTAAACCGGTGATTCAGATCCAGACCAGGCACAATGAAATGTTGAAACTCATATTTACAGTGAAATCAAGCACCCGACACTGGTTGGGAGATTCAAGATTTTCAGCACAATTTATGGTGAAAAATGTTGTTTGTTTTTCAAACATTTTTCACCGAAAACGGTAGTGAAAAACTCAAACATTTTCACTATTTTGTGAGTTTGAGGTGAAAAATTCAAAAGAAAGCTCAAAAGAGGTGAAAAAGATTTGAATTTTTCACCCACTTTTTTCAGTGAAAAATGTCTGAAAAACAAACAACATTTTTCACTATTAAATTGTGCTGAAATCTTGAATCTCCCAACCAGTGCGAGTGGCACGAAACAGCACAACAGAGCCTCTGAACATTAACATGCAATTAAATTATTTTACCTGTGCTGAACTTACAGCTATTTGTGGAACATAAGGCGCAGCTTGTTTTTTTATATTTTCGACAATTTTGACTAGAACAGCCGCCACGGGCTGAGTTTTGATCGGATTCCCTTGGGAGTGGGCACGTTCAAATCACATTGAAAATCCGCAGATGATGAAACACCGGATTTGCTAATGTAATCACATGATAGAATTTCTTCAGAAATATCATGGTTTTGACTAGGACGGCTGTAGCACAATGAATAATTGTCCGATCGAGCTAATTCTTGAATATGTTATGTATCTGAGATGTTACTAGAGGATGGTCACGGCCATAAGCAATATCCTGACCCTAACGTGATTTTGTGCTCAGTTTATTGAGGGCAATATTCATGTACCATGAGAAGCAGAGCTCTAGATTGGAAACTGGGGTATACCCATATCTGTAGACCTTGTGGTCCCTCAGAGATAGTTTAGATACATGACATATTCAAAAATAGGTCAGTCGGACCATTATTAATTGTGCTACAGCTGTCCTAGTCAAAACCATGATATTTCTGAAGAAATTCTATCATGTAATTACATTTAAAAAGCCAGCATTTCATCCTCTGCGGATGTTCAATGCGATTTGAACGCGCCTACTCCCAAGGGAATCCAATCAAACTCAGCCCGTGGCGGCTGTTCTAGTCCAAACTGTCGAAAATAGAAAAAAACAAGCCGCGCCTTATGTTCTGCAAACACCTGGTAATACCACAAATCGCCTCTAAATAGAGGGTACCTTCCCCCCCCAAAGGTACCCTCTAGTTATAGGGAAAACTGTATGTGCCACAGAAATGCCATGGCAGGGGTGCCATGGCGGCCACCCAACGGGTGCCAGGGAGAAAAATGGGATTTTGGCCACCTGTGCCACTGATTTTGAAGGGTTTTGGCAGGGGTCAGTAAAGCGTGATTTTGTGACAAAATAGTGCCATAGCTGCCACCAAACCTTTAGACCCGGATCAGTTCGAAAAATGTGACCCAATTAGTGCCATGTATGCCACGGGTCAATTTTAGCAGGGTCAGTAAATTTTGTGACCGGGTTAAATAGCCACCCGTGCCACGGGTCAATTTTAGCAGGATCAGTAAATTTTGTGACCGGGTTAAATAGCCACATATGCCATGGGTCAATTTTAGCAGGATCAGTAAATTTGTGACTGGGTTAAATAGCCACTCGTGCCACGGGTCGGTTTTAGCAGAATCAGTAAATTTTGTGACCGGGTTAAATAGCCATGCGTGCCACGGGTCAATTTTAGCAGGATCAGTAAATTTGTGACCGGGTTAAATAGCCACCTGTGCCATGGGTTGGTTGCAGCAGGATCAGTAAACACCAGACCAGGTAAGTCTTCGCAAAAGACTGGTTACCCAACGGCACAGGGTTTTGTAAAAGCCTGTGTCTTTGGACGAACAGCCACTGTTTACCATATATAGCCTCAGATACCTCATGTATTAAGCAGATGCCTCGAATCAGATTGCACCTCTTTGTTCCGCCGACATTACCCCAATTGCTATCTCAGCTGACCCACTGTATCAAAATTTAGCCCAGACGCCGTGGCGCTTACCAACTCCAACATCCCCGATCAGCCGCTTCAGGGCCGTGTAAAAGGCAGGCTGTCGAGTAAATCGCTCCTTTTGTTCTCCCACCATCATCTCCGCTCTCACTTCTTCCCCCCGTGCTCCCTTCTGTTCCACGCCACGTATGCCATGAATCTTGCCCTCTGAATCATCCCCGGCCCGCCAGACCCAACTCAAGGAACGTCAAGATTACTCGCAGACGCCTTGAATTACATTGTCCATGTTTGCTCTGGTCCGATGATACCACTGTGCATTGAGGCGATAACACTTGGCCACAGAACCGCCAATTATATCCAAGTGCGTAAATTATGACGTCGAAATCATCACATATTTGATTCATCAGCCCGCACAATAGGCCGGGGCACGGTTGTTCCCAAATCTCCCTAACCATCATCCCCACGATTCGGTGCGCCGCCTTTCCAGTTCCACATGGTTTTTCGAACCCAACCACTGACTACAACTATCCCAGGGCGACCACAAGAGCACACATTGTCTCACAACACTTGGTACAGTATGCTCTTTCTATTTTTTGCAAAAAGAAGGACCTCGTCGATCGTCCCGACCGCGCTCAAAGGCTAGGCTCCCCTCGGCCTCTTATTGCTTCTCCACTCTATTAGCGAATTTCCATACGGCGCTCTCGCTCATCTCGCCGTTCGTACAATCCCCGCCTCAATTATCTAACCACCCTGGTTGTGTGTATAGGGCTGGTCGCAGCCCGTCGACATGGCCGCGTGCGCTGAGATAAGCAATGTCCTGCATCGATGAGGTAATGTGTTCGTGCCCTTGGGTTCCTCTAGTGGTCTTTCAGTGTATATTCGTGTCATTTCTTGACTTCCGACGCGCCCCGTGAGTCCGCTCCAATTTTTATACTTTGAATTACATTTTCAACTTCAGATTGTCGAACCCTTTGCGACGTCGTGCCATCCCCGTGCCACAGTAGGGCAGAATGCAAATGGTTTATTCGATTTTCGCATTCCTGTGAGCCGCCCTACGTGTTTCGTTGATCCTTACCTCCACTAAGTCCCTTCTCACAGCTCCTTCAACCCAATGTGATGCTAACATTCAGATTTTGTGATTTGGGCGGCATCGCCATCGACCCCCCGCTGTCCATCAAGGACCGCATCAGCTCTACCCTCAACACGTCTGCCAGACGCAGTTTATTCTGATTCGATTTCAGCGCTGAACGTTCTCACGAGCGCCCAAAGAACACCTTTCTGGCAAGCTGTTTCATGCTCTCGCATCGAATCCGATACTGACATACTATTTCTGTCAAGTTCGATCATGTATGTCTGTTGTACTCAATTCATCACCTGCTGCCCCCGTATCGGTCCGAGCGTATCCGCGACGTGTGCGAGGACTATCAAAATATCTTTGAGTATGATGTTTTGCTCTTCCTGCAAGAGATGGTATGCGATGTTGGTGTGATGTTTCATCTTTTACTCAACCCCGTAAATACTATACTAACTTATTCCGGAATGCATACATCCGCACCGCAGTTTTACGTTTGAGCCCTGCCAGCAAGGTGAGTATCGAAACAAGTTTATATGTGCTCGTGCACAATGCTCACAAGCAAGTCAACATTGGTATTATAGGTCACTCTCATTCGAGCTGCGCTCTGGTAAGATGCATCTTTTCACACCGCTCCATTGGCTGACCATCCAGTTTTTGCTAGTCGTTTTAGTCTCTATTGGCCCGTGCATGGGAGCTTATTTCTTTGCCCACCATTCTGCGTTCGCTCCCTGATTTAATTAGTGGTGCATCATGCGGTAATCTGCAATTGTGACCGATGAAAGAGGCGAGTTCGAACGTTGGATGTATGGCCCACACTATTTATGTAAATACTTAGAGTGAATTCATGAATTTTTTGAATACGTCCAGACTTTTGAACAGCTGTTCACCTTTGTCAGGGAGTTGGCGGGCACATAATGACACTGTCCTTCAATAGTTTTTCAACGACGGTTGGTTGGCTGTCACATCGAGGGTGGCAGAGTTAGCACTTATGCCGGAGCGAAGCGAAGGCATGTCTTGTATGGCCTTATCTATGTCTGCAATCTATTATCTATACTGCACTGTGACCAGATTAGATGTCCTGGCCTCCCGGCATCCAATCAAGTTGATCCCATGATCCAGATCAGCTTAAATGAATATTTTATTCGAATAAAATATTCATTTATCGCCAGCTTTTTGAAAGTGTTTTGCATTTTGCGCCACAACCAGGGCATTGATTGCAAAACGGATTTGACAGCTGGAACAAGCATTTTTTTGCTCTACAACCTTGGTTTAACTTTCCTTTTTGGGACACTAACACCTTTTTTCCAAAAAGGAAATTTTCGACATCAGCCCTTCCCTGGCTCATAATTCAACCATTTTGGATGTTTTAACCATATGGGGATGTTATTCTAGGTTCTTTACAACTGACTGGGACACAGTAGAGTCTATTACAGTCCAGTAATAGGGTGAAAATAGCGAAATTGAGGAATTTTGTTCCTGTCCACAATATCCTGGGAATACAGCAATATAAATACCTCCTGACTGTATTACTTTGTTCCCCTAGGTTTTGAAGGTTACTGGGCCAAATTGAATCCCATTATAGTGTAATAATATGGTGAACATAGCGAATTTGATAAATTGTGTTCTTGGCCATGATATCTTGGGGATACAGCAATATAAATACCTGCTGAGTGTACTACTTTGTTTCCCTAGGCCTTGAAGGTCACTGGGTCAAGTTGCAACCCATTATAGTGCAATAATAGGGTGAAAATAGCGAACTTTCCCTTTTTGGACACTAACACTTTTCGCCCAAAAAGGAAATTCTCTACATCGGCCCCTCCCTGGCTCATAACTCAACCGTTTTGGATGATCAAACCACATATGGATGTTCTTACAAGTTCTTTGAAGCTGACCAGGCCAAATTAAAGCTCATTACACTAGTTTATTGTAAGTTTAGAGTTGCTGCTTGTTGGTTGTACCTGTTGGAACCATTTTGACAGCTCACCCTGACCATCTAATGTGAGTTTATTGTAAGTTGAGAGTTGCTGCCTGTTGGTTGGACTGTCGGAACCATTCCGACAGCTCACCATAGACCATCTATCATGAGTTTAGTCTGGCTGCCTGTTGTTTGTACCTGTCGGAACCGTTCCGACAGCTCACCCTGGACCATCTAATGTGAGTTTAGTGCAAGTTTAGTCTGACTGCCTGTTGTTTTTACTTGTCGGAACTGTTTCGACAGCTCACCCTGGACCATCTTGGGGTATGACATCGCGTCCAAATTGAACTCTTCATATGATGTCCCAATTTGTCAGTTTGATCCGCCGGCATCTCTCGGCTAACATTGTCTAGCTCAGCTAAGGCCAAAATTCCCTTTGTAACACTAAGACCTATGAAAATTTTTGTGCAGATTGGGGTGTGTGACATGTGACCATACAAGTTGAACGAAATGGGACAGTATTCAGACACAGAATATGAATACAATATGAATATATTTAAATATATTCAATGTCTTGCAATTTTTTGTCCAATCCCCTGCACTTGACGATTTTATGTATTTCCCGCCCTCCAGAGGCTACAAGAGTCCTCCGGAGGTTACGAGAGTCCTCTCTCTCGCATGTCAACATCTATAGAGACATAGGGCTGGCACTGGGACACAGATATTGCAAAGGTCCCATACATCATGCTATGTCCAGACTTGCCATCAACTCGGTGCAGCTCGGCATGTGCTGCGGTCTGATCAACTAGCTCATAGCCAGAGCTGCCACCAAGATTGCCACTCAATTTCCTGTCAAATGTTCCAAGATCAGTGATTGCCGAGGAACCTGGGGGCTTGTAAGTGTATCGAAATATATTTGAATATGCTGAGCCCAGATCATATTATCTTGTATTGAATTATATTGTAACAATCCGTTGAAACGGTGTAACACCAATGTGCAGCATCTAGTGCTATTTTTGCGATTCCTAGGACCAGTATTTATCCGACAGGAAGCAGCTAGCACTTTTGTTGTTACTAGCTACTTTGCTAGTACACAGACCACTTGTTAGGTGATATAAAGGAGAGTCAGAGTGAGCCCTAGCTGCTGACTGTAGCACGGGACTTCACTAGTGTGACGCGTGTGTACAAACAACCAGGGATTAAACAACTGCCTGAATGTTCATTGAGACATGACCTAGGAGACTCAAGTAGTCGAGGGATGACTTGCGGCAGAGCTAGCAATAGTCTAGGAGACGGGAATCGACAATAGATGTATAGCTAGGGGACGGCGCCTTGAGCTAGCATGCTCGGCACGGATCTAGGCAGTACTATCTAATCTCTAGATAAGGGATAGACATGGTGAGAGACGGAGCGATCCGGCTAGTACCGGCTAGGACCCTCAAGAGGCAATGTCATAGACACCTACGAGATGCGGCACGACGGCTAGGGCCTGAAACAGGCAGCTAGCTCGAGTGAGATAGCCAGACAGCTATTGAGCCGGAGTTAGATTGATTGACGCGCCTGTAACCAGACTCGGCAGACTGATCAACACTCTGACCAACTAGAGATGATCTAGGACGCCAGCTACAACGCCGGGTCGTCTAGATGCGGTCCTCAGCTATGGATGAGGTGCTGAGGATCTGTGATATACCCACGAACAGTTGCTAGATGGTCAGCGAGGCTGACCTCGCGCAACCTAGACCAGGCCTAAAACCTACGGCAGCCGTTTCATTGGCTAGCCATGTCTCATCACCTCATATTTGCTTATTGTATTATTCAGCCCGCTTTTCACATGTATTTGGAACCTAGTAGTATAAAAGGGAGCGCAGGATGTACTAGCACCTCAGATTATCGCAGCCCAGACTTTGGACGAAGCTGGTGTTGGTAGTTTCAGGCTGCTAGTGGAGTTGGTCATTACACTTCACTTGTAGTAGTCTTTATATTGGAATCAGTAACTGTTGACTCTGGAAACATCGAGTGATTAAGTTGAGGATTTCGTGTTGTTGGTCCTAGCAGATCTCCACATATAAAATAAAGGTGTTCTCTTTGAGAACTAACTGCAGTTTGCGCTAGTGACTTTGCCTTCACCCCGATTTAGACGGAAGCTCTGTCGTAGTGTGTTGGATCGCTTGCTAGGTGGATTGTGTGTTGGCTCGAGCCTACTAAGTAGAAGACGAACTAGGTGCCCCCACCTCTAGTTTGGCTATAACTTGTCAGTTACTTCGCCTTCACCCCGATATAGATGGAAGCTCTGTCGTAGTGTGTTGGGTCGCTAGCTGGACGCTTGTAGTGAGCTAGTGCCGATAAAAGGGGAAAAGGTTCCTGTTCCTGGTTAAGGAATAGGTCAGCGGTCAAGGATAGTCTTGCCGTTTGAGACTTGAAGTCTTCTGGAGTTAGCCTCAGTAGTCTTTGGGTGTGCCCTTAGCGAGGATTTTCACAAACCTACAAACCTCTGCCCTGGTGTTCTCGACCTAGTGGTCCAGCCATCTTGTATCCACCCCCCATAAACCACCCCAGGACCGTCCCTAGGTTCCTAGCAGTGTTGTTGTTGGCGGTTGCATATTGTTAGTTCGTTGTAGAGTGTGTTGTAGAAGCCTATAAATCAAACTTGTGTTTGTTCAAACCTGCTGGTCGCATACTATGGCCCAGAGCCGAACTCACAAAGAGAAGCACTTGGATCTTTGGAGGTAGATTGTTGTAGTTGGTTGTTTTTGGTGTTTGTTCGCAATACCATTCAGCTAGCTATTCCTAGTCATATAATAACTGCACCGTTTCACCGTATCCATTACCCTCTTTATAAAATTACGCCTGTCTGTCCGTCCGAAGCTTTGTAAGCTCCACTCAGCCATGAAGTTGGCACCGCCGATCTATCCGCCATAATTCTCAGGCTTTACCGTGCCTTCAGCTGCCGTGGCCGGGCCGCATTCATTTAAACTCGGGCATGTGAACAAGCAATGACTTCTAACAGCACCAGATCCGGAACAAATCCAGCGTATTTTTCGAAGGCTGTCACCAACATCTCAACAGAAGGGGTGGGCCGCTTCGTGGCCCACACTGCTCTTGTATTCATTAGGAAGGTCTGAGGTCGTATCGCATCTGTGTATTTTCGAATATATTCAAAATTAAATTTTTCGTATCATATTTTTGGCCAGCACCATGAATCAAGTCCACAATTGGAGCCCGAGCAAATACTGCGTAGAGAAAGGGGTCTTCCAAGTGTAGCATTTTCGAACTTGACCCAAACAACCAAATGTATTCACGGCTTTCCGGAATTACTATCTGCAGTTTTCGAACTTGAACAGAACAGCACAGACTGATGGGCCAGCCGGAATTCACTCAAGCGGTGATGGTAGAGATTTTCTTAACTATGACACTAGTGGTTACTTGTTTGAGGCTCACAAAACACTTCTCCAAGGGATAGTACATGCTTGGAATTTGCCAAATTACTGTATTTCCTGTGTTTTTATTTGCAAGGCTTATCAGCCTACAGATCAATCCTACAACAAACTACAGGCAACAAAAACTGATAGATCTATCTATTCTCCCCCTGCTGTATTGTCATTAGCACCCTTTTCAAGGAGGATGCGGACAATCTCTGCATAGCCCCAATAGGCAGCTGCCTGCAAGGGGCTCCCATATTGTCCTCCTGCTACATTGATATCAGCACCCTTGTCAAGGAGGATGCAGACAATCTCTGTGTGGCCCCTACAAGCAGCTGCTTGCAAGGAGCTCCCATATTCTCCCCCTGATGTGTTGACATCAGCCCCCTTGTCAAGGAGGATGTGGACAATATTTGTGTGGCCCCTATAGGCAGCAGCCTGCAAAGGGCTACCATACAGTCCTCCTGCTGCATTGACATCAGCACCCTTGTCAAGGAGGATGCAGACAATCTCTGTGCTGCCCCCATAGGCAGCTGCTTGCAAGGAGCTCCAATACTTTCCACCTGTTGCATTAACATCAGCACCTTTGTCAAGGAGGATGCAGACAATGTCTGTGCAGCCCA
Organism: Mycena olivaceomarginata; assembly: GCA_029378375.1. Classification (NCBI taxonomy): domain Eukaryota; kingdom Fungi; phylum Basidiomycota; class Agaricomycetes; order Agaricales; family Mycenaceae; genus Mycena; species Mycena olivaceomarginata. Next base: position 10,977 of record JARKIC010003413.1, on the reverse strand, counting down.
CATAGGCAGCTGCTTGCAAGGAGCTCCCATATTCTCCCCCTGCTGCATTGTCATTAGCACCCTTTTCAAGGAGGATGCGGACAATCTCTGCATGGCCCCAATAGGCAGCTGCCTGCAAGGGGCTCCCATATTGTCCTCCTGCTACATTGATATCAGCACCCTTGTCAAGGAGGATGCAGACAATATCTGTGTGGCCCCTACAGGCAGCTGCTTGCAAGGAGCTCCCATATTCTCCCCCTGATGTGTTGACATCAGCCCACTTGGCAAGGAGGATGTGGACAATATTTGTGTGGCCCCTATAGGCAGCAGCCTGCAAAGGGCTACCATACAGTCCTCCTGCTGCATTGACATCAGCACCCTTGTCAAGAAGGATGCAGACAATCTCTGTGCTGCCCCCATAGGCAGCTGCTTGCAAGGAGCTCCAATACTCTCCACCTGTTGCATTGACATCAGCACCTTTGTCAAGGAGGATGCAGACAATGTCTGTGCAGCCCACATAGGCAGCTGCTTGCAAGGAGCTCCCATATTCTCCCCCTGCTGCATTGACATAAGCACCATTGTCAAGAAGGACAAAAGAGCTTCTATAGCATCCTCCCGCTGCATTGACATTAGCACCATTGTCAACAAGGATGCGGGCAATCTCTGTGTGACCCCCGTAGGCAGCAGCCTGCAAAGGGCTACCATACAATCCTCCTGCTTGCATTGACATCAGCACCCTTGTCAATAAGGATGCAGACAATCTCTGTGCTGCCCACATAGGCAGCTGCTTGCAAGGAGCTACCATATTCTCCCCCTGCTGCATTGACATAAGCACCATTGTCAAGAAGGATGCGGGCAATCTCTATGTGGCCACTGCAGGCAGCCGCTTACAAGGAGCTCCCATATTCTCCCCCTGCTGAATTGATATCAGCACCACTGTCAAGAAGGATGCAGACAATCTCTATGTGGCCCCCACAGGCAGCTGCTTGCAAGGAGCTCCCATATTCTCCCCCTGATGTGTTAACATCAGCCCCCTTGTCAAGGAGGATGTGGACAATCTCTGTGTAGCCCCCATAGGCAGCTGCTTGCAAGGGGCTCCCATATTGTTCTCCTGTTGCATTGACATCAGCACCCTTGTCAATGAGGATGCATACAATCTCTTTGTGGCCCCCATAGGCAGCAGCCTACAAAGGGCTTCTATAGAATCCTCCCACTGCATTGACATCAGCACCATTGTCAACAAGAATGTGAACAATCTCTGTATGGCCCTGATTGCTAGCAGCCTGCAAGGGGCTCCCATTTCTTCCCATTTTTGGAAGGATAATATCGAGGCTACTCCCATAGAATTCACTTGTCACATTGACATCAGCACTCTTGTCAAGCAGGATGCGGGCAATCTCTATATGGCCCTCATAGGCAGCAGCCTGCAAAGGGCTACCGTACCATCCTCCTGCTTTGTTGACATCAGCACCCTTATCAAGGAGAATGCGGACAATCTCTGTGTGGCCCCTTTTGACAGCAGTCTGCAAGGCACTCCCATATTGTCCCCCTGCTGCATTGACATCAGCACCATTGTTAAGAAGGATGTGGACAACCTCTGCGTGGCCCCCATCAGCAGCTGCCTGCAAGGAGCTACCATATTCTTTCCCTGCTGCATTGACATCAGCACCATTGTCAAGAAGGATGTGGACAATGTCTGTATGGCCATAGTATGATGCTACAATGATTTCTGGATTGTCTGAATGTTGTGCCAAAGGTGTCTCCTTCAGCAGATACTTTGTGGTTTCCTTCAGGTTTGCAGCTGCTGAGATCCATATGGCCGGAGCATGTGATGGAAAACCTGAATAATTCCATGGCAGGGTGCTCCATATTGTCCGTATAAAAGATGTTCCCCAACCCTTTATATTCCTCCATCGAAAGGCCTGATGAAGAAACTGTAGAAGAGGTTTTCTTAGTTCCACCTCTGACTGTCCAGCAGCATGTGCAACACAATATTGAGAATACTCAACAAGAGGAGGAAGATCCTTCTGCTGAAGAGAAGCCCAGGACATATTGGGATATCCATCAAAGTTGAGGAATGTGAGCAGAGCATGAGTTATCTCTGTTTGTGCATCTGGGAATCGCTGGGCCTGAATATTGTCCAAATATTCTTGTGTGGTATAGTGGACAAGTCGCACAACAGAAGATTCCTTGTCCACAATAACAAGCCCAGCACAGACAGCAAGTATCGTCTCAATGTCCAAAAGATTCTCTTCATCAAGCTGGTGAGTCCCTGGTTCAATAGCAAGAGCTACTTGTAATTCTTCAACTGCCAATGGCCTCTTTGCATTGGCAACCCAAGTAATGGTTGAGTGAGCAGTAGCCCTGTCCTCCTCACTCTGGTTTTGAATCCGCTGCATTGCAATATTGTAGCTGTCATGAAGATTCTTTGGTAGGACTTTAAGAGCTTCTCGAACAGCTTTGATTGTGTTCTTTGTGCTAAGAGACTCAATGTGAAGTTTGGCAAGAAGGAACCTGGGTAAAATTTGTTGCAGTTGGTTTACAACAGTGAGTCACCACTACTTACATTCCATCCACAGTCTGAGTGTTGATTTGGAATGAATATCTTCTCGCAATTTGGGTTGGTTCTGAATGTGCTTTCTCAAGCGTGGTGAGTTGATCCGTGCTTCAACATATGTTTCAATGTCATTTTGCTTTGCCTCAATCTCTAGAGTTTCAACATTGAGAAGAGAAGGGTCTCGAAGAACATGAGGTCGAGAAGTGACCATCAAGTTCACACTGCTACCAGTCACTGCTAGATGTCCAAGTAGGATTTCCCATTCAGCTTCAGGATATTCATCAATAGCGTCAACAACAATGAAGACCTTTGAAAACTCTGTGATGGTAGAGCTGAGGATGCTGGCAACTTCTTGCAGTGAGGGTGCAGTGCCCTTGTTCTGGTGCTGCTTGTATGAATTCTCTGCAATAGAACCAATGTCCCTGTCAAATACAAGCTGTCTCCAGAGGGCTGCCAGAAGCCTAGATAGTGTTTGGCTGTCCACTTCCTTGTGATCCAGATAGATGCAGGCTACACCAATATCATCATTGTTTTCATATCCAGCATTGAGATGCTCTACAACCAGTGAGCTAAAATTGTCTTAACGAGTAGTAACCACTTAATGTCTAAAGCTGACTCACACAAGGATAGTTTTCCCGGAGCCAGCTGTAAATTGGGCTTGGTGAGTCTAGGGAACAATTGAGGATGGTGAATTACATACGAATACCGTGGCACCAAAGGGTGTTTCCAGAACCAGATTCCCATTTTTTGAAGAGAGGATGTTCAAGCAACCATTGGCCAGTTCCCTTCACCCGCAACTCCGAAATATCTGCCTGCCGTAAAAAGAAATTGATAGGAGAAAGCCAGTTGATGATGTCTTGGTTTTTTTGTGATTCCCCGTGGTAATGGTTTATCACAGGATGAGTGTTCGGTCCGAAATTCAGAGTAGGGCCATAACCAGGACCTCCCTCACCACCTGGCCCACCACGGCCACCTTTGCCTCCTGGGTGAAATAAAAACTGTGTTCAGTATCCTAATAAAATTCCCTCATACCTTCCACATTAACTGTGTACGATTCACCAGGTTGGGGAGGCATTGCTGTTCTGCGTAACTGTGGATCTTACGTGAGAACAACCGCACTATATCAGCCGGTGCTGAGGGTCCTATCTGAGGGAGGCAGAACTGACAAAGGAGACTAGATTGCTGGAGTACACTTGGGGGGAATAGCGAGCAGAACGTATTGACGCAAAGACAAGGATAAGAGAATCTGGCGAAGTCACATGTATGGGGCACGTTGCGCTTTAGAAGGATGTAAGTTAACGGCAGATCCAGGGAAGTGGCTTGCCTTAGTATTGGCACAACGCCGACTGTTAAGGCAAAGGGATCGTCGACCAGATCGGCTGCTGCGTGACCAGAAATCCAGGCAAACCAAAAGAACGTTTTTCGCCCAAGTACAAAACTGTACGACTGCGTCAAACGAGTGAGAAAAGTGTCCATCCAACCCGTCAACTATATACCCACACCATGCCGAACTCCGGCATCTCCAATCCATATGTCGATCCACGTCGATCCGCGCCTACTCGCGCGCGCCCAAAACCCGCAAACATTAACACCAATGTCAGCGTTTTGGGAGCTTTCATCTCCTACTGACAGCTGCAATAAGTACATGCAACGACCTGCAATGAATTGGAATGCCGATATGGTGAATTTTAGGGTTCAGTGTCGATGAGCCGGCACATAGTAGCCATTGGGTCCACATTGGGGTCCAGAGCGTGATGAAATTTAGATGTGAGAGAAAATATAATTCAATGTTTTAACTACGACAAGAGTACAAGTATTTATACTCTAGCGAAAAAGTTCTAGTAAGTTCTGCCCGAAGATTAATAAGTAGCTGAGTAAGTAAATGTGTAAGACAATGAATAAGAAACTAGGAGCGGAATGTTCGAGTCGCTCGGCGCATCAGCATCGGGCTTAGTAAGTACCTCGGCGATGCCTCGGTGTTTGCAACTTCAACACTCCCCCTCAAACTCGAGTCATCCCGAGTTTGCGAACTTGTTCTTCATGCTGAGTCCGTGGCAATGGCTTAGTGAAGATATCTGCCAGATTGTCGCCTGATGCGCAGTGGTGTACTGATACCTCGTGAGAGGCAACGGTATCACGAATGAAGTGATGGCGCATGTCAATGTGCTTGGAACGGGCGTGATAGCCGGCATTAAACGTGAAGTCGATAGCGCCACGATTGTCAACGAAGATGGGAGTTGGCTGAGTGGGGGGAAGATCTAATTCTGTGAAGAGTGAGTGTAACCAAAGATTTTCGCGTGCTGCATGCGTGAGTGCAACATATTCGGCTTCCATCGTAGAAAGTGCGACGGTGGCCTGTTTCTTCGATGACCACGTTGTTGCTCCCCCTGCAAGGATGGATACATAGCCGGAGATTGATTTGCGATCATCGAGGGAGTTGGCCCAGTCAGCATCGGCAAATACCCTCGGCTCGGAATAATTAGCATGGATCTCGATGTCGGAGTCCGAAGCTGATTTGTAGGTGATGCCAAGGTTGAGTGTGCCGGCCAGGTAGCGGTATATACGCTTTACAGCAGTGAGGTGAGTCGGTCCGGGATTTATGTTGAACTGGGAGACCGTTTGCACTGCATACGCAATGTCAGGTCGCGTGTTCATGGCTGCGAACATGGAGCCGCCAACCATAGATTGGTATTGGCGTTGAATTTCAGGATAGGACTCGCCCTCAGGGAGCTTCTGGAGCTTCACATTGGGGTCCATAGGTGATGTAGCAGGATTACAATTTTCCATGCCGTGTTGAGAGAGAATTTTCTTTATGTAGTTGGTCTGCGTGATGGTGATCGTTCCGCGTTTGCGATCACGGTGTATCTCCATGCCTAAAAGTTGTTTGGGAGCCCCAAGACGTGTGATCTCGAATGCGTGCTCGAGTTCGTCCTCTGTGCGGGTGATGAGTTGTTGGTTAGATGCGTAGATTGACATATCGTCAACGTGAACAGCAACAAGAATGATGTCGCTTTGGTCGCGTCGTACGTAAACGCAACGGTCCGCGAGCAAACGTTCAAAGCCAATTTTCTTGAACTGCCTGTCGAGAGTCTCATTCCACACGCGGCCAGATTGTTTAAGGCCGTAGAGTGTCTTGTGGAGTCGTAAGACACGAGAGGTGCCGTCAGAAAACCCTTCTGGTTGCTTCATATAAATTTCCTCCTTTAGTTCGCCATTTAAATAGGCACCTTTGACGTCCACCATGCGCATCTCGAGGTTATATCGGGCTGCGAGGGCAAGGAGGAGTCGATTGGTTTCAGCGCGAACGACAGGAGAGGAGATCTGGTCCGGATCATAATCTGTTCCCGGTATCTCCGTGTTTCCCATAATAACAAGTCGCGCCTTGCGTCTTGCGATCTCCCCCATCTCGTCTGACTTGTTTCTGTACACCCATTTATTTCCCAACGCTTTACGGCCCTCTGGTAACTCGGCAAGACTGAATGTGCCCAATTCTTGGAGCTGCTTTAGCTCCTCCTCCATTGCTCTGTGCCAGTCCTCGGCTCGTGGGTGCTGCGTCGCTTGCCGGTAGGTGCTAGGCTCCGAGTCAACGGCAACATTAGCGACGTCTTCATTGCGAACACGATGGCGCCACGCATCTGGCTTATTCGGGGATTGATTGGTGGGATTACGGAGCTCGCGCCAGTAAGTGGTGTCATTATAAATTTTCTGACCCTGTGTGGCGGCTCTGCTTGAGCGGGGTTCGCGTGGCGGCATCTGCAAAATATTGCGAGATCTCGGCGCGGTTGTAGGACCGGATGTGGGTGATGTGGGAGTGACAGGTGTCTGAGATGTAGCGGGCTGAGGATCTGCTGGTGAGTCCGGAATTTTTGGCTGCTGTGTTTCGTGCCGTGGCATATCTGCGGGTTGACTCGATGTAAGCTCGCTCTGTGTACCCTGCTCCCCCTCGAGCTGAATCGGGTCAGTAGGAACGGCTGGCTGAGTCGTGTAATCACCGCCGGCTGTCTGAAAGACAACATTTCTCGATGCCAAGACTTTGCGCGTTTTCGGGGCATGATACCGCCATGCGCGTGAGTCTTCCGAGATGCCAACGAATCGGTAAGGCTTTGATTTGGGTGCGAGTTTGGACTGCAGCTGACCCTGTGTTAAGACCCAGCATTCAATGCCGAATTCCTGTAATGTAGAGACATCGGGTTTAATGCCCCAAAATGCCTGGTAAGGTGTGATGTTGCTGGTGAGTGAAGTCGTGGGTGAACGATTAATGATGTACGTCGCGTAGCTGACCGCTTCGGGCCATAGAAAATGGGGAAGGCTGTGTGCGACGAGCATAGCTCGTGCGCGTTCAAGAATTGTCCGATTAAGACGTTCTGAGACGCCGTTCTGCTGCGGTGAGTACGGTGCAGTCATTTCAACTTTAATTCCCTTCGCCTCAAGCTTTTTGCGTAGCTCCTCCGAGATGTATTCACCTCCGCGATCGAATCTGAAGGCTTTGCATCGTTTACCGAATTGCGTGGCAATGAATTCCGTGTAGTTCATGATGTGAGTTTCCACTTCCGACTTTTTCTTCATCATCACAACCTTTCTGTGGCGCTTTGCGCCATCTGTAAATGTGATGAAATAGCGCTCGCCGCGAATGCCAGTTGTGCGGGCTGGTCCCCACACATCCGTAAACGTCATGTCACCGATCTCGGTGAATGTGCGCTGAGCTTCTTTGGGAAAGGGCTCGATGTGCTGTTTTGCCTGGATGCAGATCGTGCACTGCTCCACATTGTGTGTGCCTGGTGCGATTTTCATCCCCGTGACCATGTGTTTATCCACTAATTCCTTCACAGCGCCCGGGCTGAGGTGGCCAAATACGCGATGCCATCCGTCAACGGTGCGTTCCGGTGCTGCGGTAAATGCAAGTGTGGGTCCATTGCTTTCGGGCTGTCCAGGTGCGAATGTTTTAACGTTTCCAATCGCATATACATCGCCGATGTTTTTGCAGTGCGCCAGTTTGATCCCCCCTTTAGAGACAATTTCAACATCAAGGGAGTTCGATGGGAATATGACTTTGTGACCAGCGCGATGGAATTTTCCGAGGGAGATGAGGTTATAGGGCGACGATGGGACGTACAGTACACGTTGTAGTGTGACCGTTGTGAGTTTTGAATCCATTTTGAATTGGAGTTTAACGGTGCCCTGACCCTCGGCTGGTTTAGAACCAATCCCGACGATGTTGTGGTTGTCCAATGGCATGTACGACGAAAAAATCGATCTATTATTGGTGATGTGAACACTGGCGGCGCTGTCTAGGAGCCACGAATTCCTCGTGAGAGGGCGAGGCTCGCCGGCCATGAATACGATGTCCGAGTCGGCATGTTCCTCGGCTACATGCGCTTTTGATGAACCACCGCCACCACGCCTTTTGTTACGCAATGTGCGTTCATAATTCTGGCGCTTCTCCTTGTCCGTGTACGTCTTTCCATTCTTTTTGTCTCGGCACTCGTGTGCGCGATGGCCGGGACGACCGCAGTTGAAGCACCCGTCATTAGGCGGCTGTGTCTGCGATGGCTTCCCCCCTCTGCCCTTGAATCGGTCAAAGGCTGGGAGCGCTGTGTCGTCGGCATCAGGCTTGGCGCAATGATGTCCTCTGAGAGCTTCACGCTGCTCAAATCCATCCCTCCAACCCAGTTGTCCCATGATTCCGGAAGTGAGGTGAGAATAATGACAGCAAATTCCGATTCTTCAATGGTGCTGCCGTATCCCTCGAGCGTGCTCCGAACCTGGGTGAGTTTCCGAATGTGCTCCTCGATATCCTCTCCCTCTTCACAGGTCGCACGGAAGAGTTGTCGGCGGAGACGGATGATGGAGATAGCCCCCTTGGGCTGATACATGCGTTCGAGCTTGTTCCAAGCGTCGACCGCGGTGGTGGGCGTTTTGAATGTACGCCATAGGTCCTTCGGCTACACGGAGCCGGATAGCGGAGAGTGCTTTCCGCTGCTTCTTCTTCCAGTCTGCAAGTGCGGCAATCTCTGATGCATCTGCCTCGTCCCTAACCACCGGTGCGTTCTTCTTGCTGCCGGTAACGTAGTCCTCCATATCCTGATCTGTCAGGATGTCGATCATTTTCGTTGCCCATGCTGCATAGCCTTGGGCTCCCTCGAGCGTTTGATGCGGTATGCAGAATTGCTGTCCGACATCGTGAGGAGCGAGAGTATGTGTATGTGTTGTGTGCGAGGTTAGGATGGGGAGCGAATAAAGCAGTGAGTGATATCGTTGTTCAGTTCAGGCGGGCGGGGCCCATAACCTGATGAAATTTAGATGTGAGAGAAAATATAATTCAATGTTTTAACTACGACAAGAGTACAAGTATTTATACTCTAGCGAAAAAGTTCTAGTAAGTTCTGCCCGAAGATTAATAAGTAGCTGAGTAAGTAAATGTGTAAGACAATGAATAAGAAACTAGGAGCGGAATGTTCGAGTCGCTCGGCGCATCAGCATCGGGCTTAGTAAGTACCTCGGCGATGCCTCGGTGTTTGCAACTTCAACAGAGCGAAGACTGGAAGGAGCTGAATGGTTTCCGCATGTTCGTGTGCGTTTATCTCGGCATGACAGCGAGCTTCCATTTCGCACTGACAGCGTGGAATCAGATTCAATCAATATTGGGCACCGACCCAGAGAGATAGAAAAGAAAAAGAAAAAAAAGGGAACTTGGCCAACGAACCGCAGTGCTCTTGTTGGAAATGCAGAGCAGTCGAATCCGAGGAGATGTCTTTTGAACCGGATCGGCAGATGATAACGTTGGATTGAACTCGGATAGGCCCGCGGACACTCCCTTGGAACTCCGACCGCCGTAGAGTAAATCAACGGCCGAAAATACCCCCCTAACTCCGGTCATGAATAGAGTAAATCAGCGCTGAAAAGGGTGATGTCCGGTCCACATAGAGTAAATCGCACGGAGTGCGAATTTTTTTTTGAGTACCATTGGCTTCAAATGCGACAGAAAAGTCGTTGAAAGTGGTGATCGGCAGCCGATCGAAACCAACACCAACTGCACCACAACAACGGGCCGACTTTTTTCTTCCCTCTTCTCTCGACTTCTCTGATGGCCGGTGTCATCTTGCTCGAGACCGCTGTTCCGTTCGATGCTGCCGAATGGATTGGGGTCGGAAAGCTCTACAAGGACGTCTCAATCGAGGTGTCGGATGCATGCTGTGATGCCCGCAAAATTCCCCGCCGATCTGCAGGCGACGTTTCCGAGTACGACTATACCGGTAACAGAATTTTGGCGCTCCAGCTACCAGACATTCTCGACAGCCATCAAAAATCTCGACCCAGACGGATGAATGGTTCAGTTCCGAGCCGCCAAACTGCGACTCAATCCCCACTCTCTGGTCGAGCTCCATCCCTGCGCTCTCTTTCATTCGCGAGCTGGAAAATGACTACCCACAAAAATGGATGAACGGCGCCATCTCGGTTTTGAACCCCCTCAAAAAATCCATACGCCTCCCTTTATTTGCTATTATCACTGCTTTCAAGCCGGTTCTAGAACGGCCAAATTCTAGGCGCGCTGAGCCGATGGCTATGCGCGCCTATCTCCGTGGAGGCGTCTAGACTTGACTCGACTCGGCTAATTCTGGTTGCCTAGACACGCCGGAGTTGAGGCCCGCTTAGGTCCGCAACGACGGGCTAGACTCCTCAAGTCTAGGAGGATCGGCACGCCTCGACACTTCTTTTGCTAGGTGGCCCCTGTGCTGGTGATTAATTCACCAGAGGTTTTGTCAATATTTGTTGGGTACATTTTGCTCACAAATGGCCCTGGAGCCTGATTCTCATGTCACTCTTTTATATTTTTCCATTATATGTTGCAATTGAGTGCCGTGGAAACCGATGGCCGCCTAGCACCCGCCTCGCCACACCATGGCGAGCCGCCTAGCAACTGCTGACCGGCAGTTTCGGCTACGCCCTGCCGAGGCATCTAGCCGTACGGGCTCTGTCTAGAGGGGGGCTGTACGCAGTGTATGTTCTACCGCGAAATCCATAGACTTCGGGAGGCGCAGGACAAATGGCGTACCGGTTGTCCGGTGGGCACAAGATAAAATTACTGGGCATGATCTCGAAATCTTTTGCGCGGGTTTTGTGGAATACTGTCCATCCCGGCGCTCCGGACGGGCAGCTGGATTGGACACGACTTGTCGACGATGAATGGTTATCAGACAGGATTATAGACACCATGATGGCCGAACATTCAATCTCGCGCACTCAAATCCGACCCTTGCCTCGTAATCGTGGCTCCGTGTTCATTCCAACGGGCCATCCTTGCTATTCGAGGGAAGCATCACTCTCCGTCTTTTGGCAGAGTACAACACTTTGTTGGAGGGCTGGAAAGTCCCTGTTCTATTTCCCCCTTCATGTCAATGAACCATTGGATCATGTTTCCATGTTGACTTTAAACGCAACGT
>JARKIC010003412.1:0-22500 GCA_029378375.1 Mycena olivaceomarginata | reverse complement strand
GCGGAAATGGATGTGCAACGGCAAAGATGCTGGTCTACACAGATGCAGCTAGAGAGACCTCCGAGTGCCAAAATGTAAGCACCAGAAGGGGCGATATTAGATTGACACATACCGAGATTGTGGGCAACATGCTGAAAGTTGGGATCCACCATGTCAGAATCCGTAGGGACCGTTTGAGGAGGAGTGGGATAAAATGACAAAAATTAGCAACAAAATCAAAGGTGGGCCAATGAAATACTTGCTTGTGGAAGTAGAAGATTAGCGATGCCCGAGGACAGGAAGAAGTAAGGATCAGCAACAGATTCACGACCACATTGGATCCAGTCTCGGCCAAGAACCAGATCATAGGGCAAAGAGGAGACAACATAGAGATCCATTTGAACACTAGAGACGGAATTCATGCAAGGTACCGTAAGGATTCCGGAAGCCACAGCATGTCGAGCGCAAATTCCAGAACTCAGAACCCAGTCTAAAGAAAGGAGAGACCTCTCAGCATCGCAGTTTACGGTGGTTGACAAAGGCATATTGTGGAAGGTACCAGTAGCAGCCATTGGGGAGCCCATTTTCGTCGAAGTGGGAGGAGAGCGAAGAAGCAAAGGATTGATGCTACGTGGCATTGGCAGAAAGCTCCGATATCGGTCACCTATCGGGGTTAAAACAGTAAGCTCGATTATGAGGTGAGCAACGGCAGCCTTCGGCAATCGCAGCGGCTTAAAGCGAGCCGAAGCATTTTGGTTGAGAGGAAATGTGCTTACGCAAAAGCAATGACGAAAATGTGATCAACGCCAAAAGGCACTTTGATCGCGACTATAAGAACCCGTACCTAAGATAGCGGGAATCTTGTTTGCTTTCTCCAAGAGATCAAGACAGATGTATGTACATGAAATATGACATGGATTCTGGTTGATTCCTGGTATTCCCTGTTCTCCGTCGGAGGCTGAGAAGAAACCGACATGATTTGAACCAACGTCAATCGGGTCTTGCAAAAATGCTTTTAAACCACCCCTTTTAGCATTTTTCTGTGCACAGATGTGTATATCTACCGGGCTCACGCATTGGATGCCCCTTTTGTTTGCATTGAAGTGCTGTTGGTTAGAAACAGGCAGTAGACTTCTTTGGTTGCGCTGCCCGGCAAACTCCGAGGTTGATTGCCGAAGTTCAACTGGTTGTTTCCTGGCAAACGACGAAGGTATGCTGAAATGGTAGTAAAACATAAGATAAAGAGAATCCGAGTCGAAATTCACCGGTGTATCGATGAAATTGAGGTGAAATAGCGAAATGAATCAACCAACCGTCGTTACGGCCGTTGCCGCTACGGTAACGGGCGGCAGCCCAAGCAAAGCTCAACGAGTCTCAGAATAATAACCACTGTGGTCTATCACGCGGACGAGTGGGCATTGAAGACCACTCTGATGGGCGGAAACGACCGAGTATATCCGACAGGTGCCCAGAGAAACAGCAGGGTATTTGTTCATTTTCCGTGCAATATTTGAGAAGCAAACAACATCGCTTGGTCGGGTGTATATCGTACATTGCTACATCTCAGGTGCACAAGTACCCGAACGCAACGTATAGATATTCCCCTCCCCCGAAGGACTTGGTCCCGCACCCGTGGCAATTGAACGGCTGCGCGCCTGTTCACCACATGCCCGTTTTTGGCGGTGATGGCGTCCACCAGGAACTCTTTGCTGTGGGCTTTGAGCCCGGTCTCTGCGATGTCGAGGAACGTGAAGGTGCGGCCGCAGCTCGCGCAGGTCTCCCCGCCCTTCGGGAAGCCGACGGCGGTGGCGCCGAGTTTCTCAGGGGTGAGATCGAGCAAGGTGGCGATGGTCTGGGCGTCTGCGGCGGGGTCTCGATGCGAGCGACGTTCTCGAATGCGGCGGCGACCTTGGCGTCGAACTTCTCCTTGCTGACTACTTTGGTCGCGTCAATGCTGTGATGAGTGTTATAGGTCAGCAATAGTACTAACACTGATATCAAAGACTGGAATTACGTTGCCATTTGTGGAATGGCGATGAGTGTGGGTGTGATGGGTGTCTTTCGCTGACATAGAGAGTCCAGTTTTTTGCGTCGCGTTTATATGTGGCTCTGAGCCGTCGAGCCAGATCGAGTGGAGAGAACAAGGCAATGCCTCCGGCGGCATTCCGACTGTCATCGTGTGTTCATATTCCTAGTAAGAGCTATCTGGTCGACAGATGGAATAATGCGGGCGCCGCCCAGGTTTGCAATCTCTTGACCATATCAGGTTCCGCTTGCATATCCCACAAGAGATACCATTGAATTAACTCCTGCGTTCCCGTGGGCAGCAGACAGACGGGCCAAATGGTGCAGTAGCTTATCGCTCACGAAGCGCGCCACAGCAACTCTGACAGTAGCGAGAAATATAATCTGGGTTTGTGGAGACAGTATTGAATCCATAAGACGCGGACCGAATCCACTGGCAAGTGGAATGGCGCCAGACGTCTTTGGAAAGCCAACTATACCTGCCATTCGCCTCCACAGTGGATTCGCTGCCCGCAATCGATGTCCACGGGACCAGATCAGGTTCGCAGCAAGATTCGAATCGGTCAGAAGGTCCAACGCACAAGAATCACATACTAGCTCATTATGGTTCAGAGAAATTCAGGATTCGAGTTAACTTTCGTAGCTCCTTCGAGAAGCCACCTGTAAGTGTGCGGAGCGTATATGGATTTCAGACGTACCGAACGACGCTCCCGACCATTCAATAACGTCGGTGCCGCTTTGCGAACGTGCACATGTCTGCTTCAATTGGAAACCCGATTATTAGTGTATGTGGATTTTGGATGGGTCGAATGAAACACCGGCTTCTCGCGAATCAATTGATTATGTCGAAAATCTGGCTTTTGCCGAGTCCATTGAAAAAAATGGTTAAAAATATGACAGGTGGAATGTACTCCGGCGCTGTCCTTCCTCCGGAGGAGGAGGAGGAATATTATACTGATGCGGTCCCACAACTGGAACAATCAGTTTACTACGAAGCTTGGGTAACTCCTTGTGGACTAAAAAAGCTACCAATATTTACGTAGAACACACGCACTACTGCAGGGGGGCGGAAAGACTAACACAAGAGGATCTCCCCGGCCTGATGTGGCCACAACAGGCAGGTCGTACGGCTAAAACCTCGTGGGTATCGACGCGATTCCTCGCAATCATCATAACTCACCGCCGACCAGAAGATCCCCAAATGCGTCGCTCAACAGTCCCTACAGGCACGCATGCAAACTAACTAAAAAAAAGAACTACAAAAAGGGGAAAGAGAGAATGGCAAATAGAAAGGGCTAGCCCGAGCCTGCGATCTATTGCTCTGAGTTATCTTATCGGCTGAGTGTGTTGATGATCATCAAATTTAACCGGCGGGCCGGAACCGGGTAGGGCAAAGGGTTTCCCATCGCGATGCGCTGGCCAGGCAGCGACGCAAAATACCCCAGCTCCCCCGCCCCCGTGCTCGTACTCAGGTGTTTGTTGAGGAGGTATCCTCAGACTACATTGCAGTCTTAAAGTGGGCTCTTTGAATGTGCCCTTCGGGATTTTACATAGCTTCCGCCATCGGCACCGCTCGTGTGTCGAGCGCCAACGACATCAGCAACGTCGACGGCACCCTCGAGGTCCCGAATCGACTCAGGTGTACACATCACGAGGTTGATACCTCACCTCTCCACCACCAGTAGAAACAGTTCGCCCGTAAACTCATCACATTCTGCACAGTATCGCCATATACCAAATGGCCACGTGACTCAGTCCATCTTTCCACATTGACAATGATTTCGTTCATCTCGAGTCCGTGCTAGCAGGGCCGCGACGCCCATAGCATTGACGCGACAAAAAAGTCGGCAAGGCGCAGTTCTCCGCCAAAGTGCCCGAATTCGACAATGTCAAACGCGCCGAGACCCCCGCCGGGCGGCCGAGGACGCCAAGACTCGCGCGACACTGCTCGGCATCAGCTCCGGCAAATTAGGCGACACCGCTGTCGGCTTCCCGAAGGGCGGGGAGACCTTTGCCTCCTACGGTCGCGCCTTCACGTTCCTCGACATCGCCGAGACTGAGCTCAAAGCCCACAACAAGGAGTTTTTGGTGGACACGATCACCGCGAAACACGGGCATGTGTTGAACATTGGCGCGCAGCCGTTCAATTACCATGGGTACGGCACCAAGTCTTTCGGGGGAGGGGGAGTATCTGTACGTTGCGTTCAGGTAGTTGTGCACTTGAGCTGTGGCAGAAGACTTGTACGATATGCACCCGACAAGCGATGTTGTTTGCTTCTCAAATCCCGAGCTTCTCCCACAAATACTGCATGGAATCGCACGAGTGAACCTGCCTGTTCGCCGAGGACGCATGGAAGTGGGTTTGAAGGCCAAAATTGGGTTGGCGCGCTCCGCTGAACCGAAAGTCACAGCGGTGGCCCTTGTATGGGGCATGGGCTAGCAGGGGAGCAGAATTGAATAAACGACGACCGTGAATGTTATTCTGAGCCTCTTCAAGCCATGCAGCCGTGATAAAACGGCCAACCAACAGGTCAGGCCATCCAGGGTTCAGCTTCGTTGGAGATGATGTAGCGTGATGCTGAAGCGACGTACCGTCAGCTACAAGAAGTGTGCAATGCAGACAGAAAACGAGCGCGCACCATCGACTTTACGAGCACGCCTCGCAGCGATGAACGCGTCTGCCAACGCCCAATAGTCATTGCCGGTGAGTGCGCCACACAGCCAGTCCAAGCGATACGACTTGGACTGGTGGATGCAAACGAAGCGAGTATCGCCTGCGAGCGGGTGGGTGTTTGTCATCTCCACGGGCGTTTGAACTAAAATGACAATGCATTCCAAAGTCGTCTGTAATCGCAAGGTGTCGTATAGCGTGGTATCGTGTAAGAATAAGTTGAGCGCGAGATGGGTGAGGTTGGGCATGAGGGGCAGCCTTTTAGATAAATCGCGGACATTTAAATTCAAATGCGTGTCCATCAATTCGAGGTGTGTGAGTCTGCCGAAGACGGAAGGCATGTCTTCGTTCAGGGGGAAGCGTTCCAAGAACGGAGGAAGCGCGATCGCAAGACGCCGAAGATGCTGAAGGGCACTCAGAGTGCAAGCATACGGAGTCGGGTCAAAATACGCGAATAAATCGGTAAGGTGATTGCAGGCCTTGAGGATGGAGTCGACATCGGAATCATCGCCGTCGACTAGGAAGAGATGCCTGACAGCTTTTTGGAAGAAGTTCGGCGGTTTTTCCCCGATTAGCGGCAGTAGAGTCTTCAGAGGAATAATGCGTAAGCCAGATATTTCGACGTGCTGGTCCCCAATGGAAGAGTCGGAGCAGAATAGAACACGATATAATATAGGTTCCAGCCTACCGGGAGTAGTTTGAGATGATATAAAGTTCACAGGCGGTCTCATACCATTCCTTAACCCGCGCTGCTACTAACATGTAAACAGGGATGGAGGTTCGATGCAAAGCCGCCGCACATTCGAACACATCGCGTTCCAGGTCAAGTGGAAGTCTGTGCTCAGCGTTCTCAGACATTAGACCAGGTCGAGAGCCTGTGGTGGTGGCAAGAATCAAGGTTCGTCTGTCACGGTAACGCGCCGTAACGCAATGATAGAATAAATGTGACGTGACTGCTATCTCTGAACGATACGAGGAGGACGAGGAGAATTTAGGTTCCACAATTGGAAGAACCAGTTTACTTCGAAGCTTGGGTAACTGCTGCTGGACTCAAAAAGCTACCGATGCTTACGTAGATTCAGAAGTTAACACACGCACTACTGGAGGGGGGTGGAAAGGCTAAACTTGAGAAGATCTCCCCGACCTGTTGTGCCCACAGCAGTTAGGTCGTACGGCTAAAACCTCGTGGGTAATCAACAACGATTCCTCGCCGTTGTCAAAACCGAAACACAATACAACTTGAAACGATTGCCACGCCCCGGGATTTTCGGTTTAGGGCCTAGACGTCGATTCAGCCAAGCCAGGACCACAGTTCACAAAGGAAAACAGCTGCAAGAAAGGCCGAGACAACGAGCCTGACAAAAGGCTGACGAGCGAATAATAGATGTCGAATTTAAGGTGACTCCTTGCACGGAAAAGAACCACAGTGCCGAGATAGCAGAATTTTTGAACAGACAAAATTTCTCGGCTGTACAGAATTATCAAGCACTTGAGAACGTTATAGATAACTTTCAGAGTGAGGCAACACACGAGCGATCCTGGGTTTTGATGCTTGAATCAAAGGCCTCACGCATATGTGATGCGGCATTAGTTTTTGGTTACATCTCTAGCCTTGACTGCAAGATATTGTTATTACGACTTCAATGTGGCCCGATTTTGGTTCGTTGGCATCGACAAACCGTATCTGAATTGGGGGATGTACTTTGAACAGAGGAGATGTCCGGATCATCGCTCCGCTTGGGCTTTAGGTTCACTTGATGCGTGTTCAAGCCGTCAGGCCGACTTCTGCCGAGACGGCATTGATGAAGTCGAGCCATCGGCATTTTTCGGCACTGCGATATTTAAACGGATTCCACAATGGCCGAAATCTTCCGAAGGACAAGATATGCCTGCACTCCGCTCCGGCTCAGGGATAAAAATGGTGGTGAGCAGGAGCAGAAAGATAATTTTGCGAAAGCATTCAAGGATTAATATAAAGACATTGGCACATCGATGCGTGGCTGGCAATGACTTGAACATTATCGCAGTCCCCAGAATACTGTGCACGGCAATGACTCCAAGAGCTTCTCGCAGTCTGCAGGCACTGCTTCGCCGTTTGTGAGTTGTGGGGCGAGAGGAGGCAAAATGGGGATATACTAAAGGAGAGAGTACAAACACATACCTACAAAACCTCGTCGTTTCGTTAAAGAAACGGTAGATTGAGCGATTTTTGATTGATGACGATCAATCATTGATCAAGAAAGTTGTGCGTTATAATTCGCCTGTGAACTAAATCAGGGCGGTGCTGCTGGTTGACTTGCGGCAGTGGTCCTTCGGCAACTCGTTCAAACCGACTGGAGACCCGGTTTCAATTTTTTCAAGTTGGAGGTAATGTACATAATTGTGCAAGTCAGTATTTAATGATACCCACTGCTTCGGTTCTCGCGGCTGCACACAACTCGAACATCTTCAAGTGTCCACCCACTTCACGTGGTGAACGTTGCCGCCGGCGTGCTCCGCGTGGATGTGATTCCAAGCGTTTCCTTGGCGTCTTCCAGAGCTAGAATTGGGCATGGCTCTCAGTCCCTCGGTTTGGATGGCAGGGAATAATACACTCACGGATGAACTGGAACGAGAAGTACCGGCGAATATCAACGATATCAGTGTCGGCTCAAGCTAATGCAGAGAGAAGCTGGCGACGCACGAAACCGACAAAATCCTTGCCCGACCAATCATTCTCATAGAAAACAACACGGTCATTGTTGTAGTTCGCATATATCGCGTCCTTGAGCTTGCCAAGCCTCTTGTAATGGAGATACCCCGCCACCTCTGCCACCGTCATGTAATCAGATTTGCTGCGGAATGAATGAATCGACGAAGAACACACACCGAACGAGCTAGGGCTGAAATTAGTGCTGCCTACGTCCCACGTCGCCACCTTGTCGACGGAGGTGAGGGTCATGGTGACGGTGCGGCTGTTGCTGCTCTTCTTGAGTGGTGTAGCAGGACGCGCTTTTCAGGGTGACCCAGCTGCCGGTGCTGGTGTGGTTCCCCATGTCCGCCGCGGTGGCAACCCTGTGCTATACATTTCCACATCGTCAGAATCGATTCCAAAGGGCAGCTACGAAGGCGGAGTACGTTATCCGGCGAATAGAACTAGATTAAGAAAGTATCAGCGGCATGGGGAACAGAGAGAAGGAAGGGTACCGACCTTAGCGTAGGGTGTCGAATTTGCAAAATGGCGGAACTCGATCACGGCGTAGGTCTTCCCACCGGTGCTACTCTCGCTAACATGGTACGTGTGGCTCGTGCCGCTATCTTTCTCGAAATCGGCCTCCTTGTCGTAGTACAGGAAACCTTCAGGATCTACACGAGCGGTGAGAGATATATACATTTTGCAGCACGATATCGATGTATATACTTTACCTTTTCCGATGTAGGCCCCGTCCGTGAACTCCATCGCGATTTCGGGGACCTCGAGGCGCAGCGCCCGCTGCTGGATGCCATGCGTGTTTTCGTTCTTGAAGAACAGCGCGTACGCCGGACGACGTTTTCGAATTTCCAGTTGAACGGGTTTGACATGGTGGAATCGTACTCGCAAGAAGGAAGGCGACTGTCCAAATGCGTTCCCCACAGCTGTATTTATACGTTTCTGACCGACTGGGTCATCGGATAGGGTTCCTTGGGTTGGGTACTCATCCAACTATCGGTCCAACACTAGTTCCTCGCCTGACGGTGGACCGAGCAAGACGACTGTCTCCTGTAGCGCCCAGTGCATTCAATTGGGGGAGTTCAATTATTTGCTCGGAAGCATCGCTTCGTATCCTCGGGTATATCCTCGGCAGTTGCGGAATACTGCTGCGCATTCGGCCAACAGCCCCGGTGGTATAGAAAGCTCACAACTGGGGTTCTTGAGGCGGGGAACTCGTTTATCCGATCTCGTTGAATACCACACCTGATTCGTCGATAAGCCAGCCCGCATTCATTCACCCTGTCAGCCCGGCGCTCGCCTGGTAGGATCTGTCTTCAGTTCTCTGCGACCCCCACGGCCTGTCAGGGAGACGTCAGTCCGCGAATGAGATCTATGCTCTTCCCATTCAAAAGAAAAACCCCACTTCCACTCAAGATGAGTCACGAAAGACAAGAAAATCCATTCGTCCATATCTTCTGGATCTATGTATAAGCATCCGACATCTGAAATGAATTTGACATTCCGTAATATTACGCACCCCGCGGCCTTGCCGCCCTCTCCCGTTCCACCGCCTCCAACGCGTCGTGCGCCGCGCGCTCGCGTGCACGGGGCGGTCGAAGCGCCGGAGCGTCCGCCCGTCCTCGTCGACCTCCGAATCCGAATCTGGCCCGGACTCGATCGTGAGCGTCGCATGCCCCGCGACCGCGCTGCGTCCAGTACCGCGTCTCGCAGCGCGCCGGCCGCCGCGCTGCCATACGCGTTGCGAAGTCGGGGTGCTAGCGGATGATTGAGGTTCGTATCCGTGCCGGAACGCGTCCTGAGAGCGGGCGTGTTGCAAACGCCGCCAGGGACGGGTCTGCATTGCGGGACGCTGCTCGCTGTGGCTGGGGCGCGCGCAAAGAAGGATATCGATCTAGAGGGTGCGACGCTTAGCCTCGGTAGATGAAGGAGGAAGGGGGAAAAGTGAGAGAGAGAGAGAGATGAATACGCACTGTTCCACGTTCATGGTCGGCGCCAGCGGGGGTAACAGCGCCTGACAGGAAAACGAAGGAGGTTTGACCTTGACCTAGTTGCATATCAGCCGCTTCGCGATGCACCGCAAAGCGTCCGAAGAGCACCGAGGGGATTACCACTGAATGGATAGTCAGTTACAAGTGGGGCGGACGATATTGGCGAACAGAAGAATGACGGCTTCGAATGCAACATGTTGATAGTCGGGAGGGAACGACGCAAGCGTGGGGGCCACACTCATTCCACAAAAATTTGCAAAGGGAAACGTGGACGAGAAATCCCAAGCGCCATGCCTGGAAGAATGACCGGAATCAAACAGAACTCACCAAACCGCGCACCCCACGCCCGTCACCACAATCTACAACTCTTTGTCTCCTGCCCGTCGGATCCATCCCCAACGCGTTCCGCTCCCCTGCCCCAAAATACCGCATCTCCAGTGGAATCACAGTCCTCGCGACGCCGTCAACGGGGGCGACCCAGGTCTGATGGGGCGACTCCGAGACGACGACGCGACGCGGTGAACGGGCTCGCCGCAGCCGGTCGATGTATATGTGCTTGGCTGCAAGGCGCTGGACGCGATTCGAGTGGCAGAGGCAGGAAGGCTAACTGTGGCGCTCTGTGCGCGTCCCACCATGGGTGCGTATCGGCGGCTGAAGTGACATATTCGCGCTTTACACCACATGAGATCATCTGCGGGCTGGAGAGTCGGGGAGCCGCGTCCGATGGGTCGTCGGTGGCAGATACCACTCGGCGTACGGAAACCAAGTCACATCATCTGGAATGTCGTCGATATTTACATCGATTACATCGTATTCGTCGTCCGCCGCGGCGGGGAGGGGAGGCATGATCAGCGTGTGTTGCGGTTGGGGTTGCGTGAAGAGAATTGTAGAAGATGGCGTCGTTTCGGAAGGTGAAAGAGAACATGAATAATGGAGTGGAGGACAAAGAAAATATGATCGCCTCGTGGCTGTGTTGATGTGTTCGGCCCGGGAGCTCATTTCTCGCCCTCAGGACTTCGAGGGAAAGAATGCCACAGCAAAATCAACAAAAGAAAAAAATCACGCGGCTCTCCTTGAGTCGCCGTTCAAACAATAAAACCCCGTCCCCAGACTTTCATGTCCAGTTTCAAGTTTCAACTCCGAGCCGCTCCAGCTACGAGTTTCCATGTCAAAGACGAACAAGGAGAGGATGGCGCTGACCGAGCCGGAAGCGATCGTTTGAGAAATGAGTTGGAATCTGGCGAAGTAGCAGTCCGACTGTCGCCGTGTTATTTCAGGTTCGGGCGATCGTGTTCTCGCTCGAACGCCGAAAGGCAAACGTGCAAAATAACAACATCAGTAGTCTCTGTTAATTTACCCAGATTTCTGGGCCTTGTATCGATCCGAGTATTCATCTAGGCACTCACCCCCGGGTACGTTCGTATCCGCCCGAATAGGAATCATCGGTTGATGTCTGACCATGATTCTTACGGTGTGATTTATCATATGCAAGCCTCTGCCACTCTCAAGACTACATGCCAATCACCCTCTTTCGTTCCAAGAATGCCGTGTTTGGGAGGATTTGGGCTGCTGCGAAAGCGTTCAGATTTCAACCCAACCGTTCAAGCTCGAGGTTCGCCGTTCGGCGCGTGGCTAAATCGAACGCGGGGGTTCAGGCCCGGCGTTCAGAGCGCGATGTCCTGAGCCTGAACCTTGCTGGGGCCACGATTGGCCACCGTCATCCGGTACATAGGAAGCGCCTGCCTCACAGGCCACGGAAGAGTCATTGGTGGATGTCAGTTCAAACCAGCTATCAAAATGAGATTTCCCAACCGGACGACGTTCCTGTGGCAATTCAGCATAGCGGTAATTGTCGGATATTGGCTTTCAACTGGAACACGGTAGGGTTGAAAAATACTGAAATGAGTTTTGGCCCGCCCATCAAAGTGACTCATTCAGAGTTATATGCCCTGATTGTCAACAGACGGCGGCGGACTCCGACGGACGGCAGCAGACGGCGCCTGACGCCATCTGTCGATATCTTCTGATGGTTGCCGACGGATGCCGTGATAAGATATCGGAAAGATTGTGTCATCCGGGGATCTCCGTTCAGCTCCTATCCTGCATCCACTGTATTCCAGCGTCCTCTGGCAGAGGTCGCTGGCGGTCGGTGGATGCCCAACAGACTTTGTACATGTATCCACTAGTTTCCATAGGAGCTCAAACAAATAAATTCGATCGCCCTTCTCATCCGTTCCACCTCTGCACGATGCCGCCTAAGACACCACGACCTTGGATGAAATCTCTCGGGGGCCTATTAACACCTCCCGCACTCTCATAGAGCTCGTAGTCATCGCTGGTGCCCTAGGAATAGCGACAGACAAGCAGCGGAAGGCAGATCTCATTTCTGCCATCAAGAGCAAGTTTGAGAACGACCCGGCACTTGGACAGCAGGATATGTTCATCAAGTTCAATAACTATCGCCCCAGCGAAATCCAGGGCAAGAAGAACGACAAGAATGCGCAGAACAGCGCTGATAAGGCCGCACAAGACAAGACCCTTGCAGCCAAACAGGATCTTCCAGCTACGGGGTGTGTTCTTTTCTGTACTCTTAATAACAATTCTCACCCTGAATCAACAGAGCGAACTTGAAACTCTTGGCTGGGGGTGCCAAAAGCGACCCACCTCCTCAACACCAGCGCCTTTCCAGTCCTGCTCCAAAGAAAGATGCCGAGGAAGAAGGTATGTAATTTGGATGGGATGGGCCATTCTAACATTTAACAGCCGCCGAATTTAGTTCTGAATATTCCAGTGTCCCTCCGACCGATGAGGAAGGGAAGGGGCGCTTCCAGACTCCACCTCCTAAGCCTCAAAAACAAATCCTGAAGACTCCATTGCCGAGTGCGTTAATATTTTATTACCGGTTCAATGTCGATATTAACTGAACAGCAGTTGTCATTACCATTAACGGTCCCAATAAGCGTGAATTCGTTATCGAGCCCAGCGACCGTGTTCCTGTCACGATTGAGAAGGAAGGGGTGAACGGTACCTCCCCTATTTACTCGATCTCTTTGAAGGCGGCCTTGTCCGAAGCCTTTCAATCGGACTCGCCTATGAAAGGTGCATGACATATATTCTTTCCCATCGATACTAACATTTGAATTAGCCAATAGCAAGGCCAAGATCTATCGTGGAGGTTTGGTCGATCCCTCAGTCCCTAGTGTCAAGTTAGGATCCATTGAAGAGATCCTCAAGGACGAGAAACCGGAAACCTCACTATGGCTACTCTCGACAAGTACACACTCAAGCCTTTGACGACGGGTGAAGAAGATGTTGTTGTGTGATGTCTTCTTGATTTCTGCGGATGACAGTGATACCAAGGTAAGTATTTTAATTCCTGGAAGCATTGACTGACCAAAGAACCAGCCTGGTAGCCCCATCCCACTCCACCGCCTACGGCGCTAATCGGGAATGCCAAGCCCCTGGTTGTTGCCCAAAAGAGAGCCGCTGACGCTGCTGAGCGGAAGCCTGCCCAGATCCAGGCTTTAACCGTTCTTTTACGGAAGATTCACGAGGCCCGCAGTAGTCCGTGGCCCCAGGCTAAGACCGCGCGGGTGGTGCGTGATCGCTATGTCGCTGTGAAAGACGCCATTGCACTGATGCACGTAATGGGCTGGAATAATTCTGGAGGAGGATTCACCGTCCCATCGGGTACGTGGTTTGCGTTGTGCGTTGGCCGACACCAATCTGACTCTCTTCAAAGCATATGCAGACAGTAACATCGACGGGCATGATCTCAAAGGCATGGACTTCACCAAGGAGTTCCTTCAAAATGCGCTCCATGTCCGACACGCAGTGGCTGGTACCGATAGACAGACAATGAGTTCTGATCTTCTTCAGCACATTCCGGATGCGACCGCCTGGTTTGACAACCCTGACGATGAGGAACTCGGCCCGAAGTTCAATCTCATGGCGCCAACCAAGTTCAAGCAGCGTTTGGAAAGACTGAAGGAGGCTGCTGAGAAGAAGGCGAGGCGCAAGAAGAGGGGAAAAGGGAACAAGCGTGTACGTCCCGAGTCGGATAAGGGGTCGAGTGATGAGCCGGGCCGTCGTCGAAGAAGAAAAAGTCCCGCAAGAGCAAGAAAGAGCCGGCATCCTCTGACGGATGAAAGTAGTGATAGTAGCAGTGACGAAAATTAGTTCTCTTGCATAAGTAGCAGTGTCAATTAAAAGTCGTCCGTCATTTGTGGGCCAAAAGGAGTAACAATTTGTCCGAATTTGGACAGCTCTTTCGCAAACTACATTTATGGCTGTCTCGGTGTACAACTTCATTGTGTTCCTGCAGGTCTTCTTTCCTGGGGGCCTATCAATGCAACAAACACTTTATGTTATTGCTATTCTTGCTTCTATCTACCCGCTCTTCAGGTTACACCAAAACCAGCACCGCGAACCACGCCAACCGCCTGCTACAGGATGGTATCGCAGCATTTTACTGCTTCTCTCCCGAGCATTCCACCAGAACGGAACGATCCCGAGCTCTGGCTCGATGAAGGACCCGGAGATGAATATGCACAGGCCATGTGTGATGATCTCGGACAGCTTTATGAATTTCTTGGAATCCCGGGGTCATCTGCAGGCCACAACAATTTTTTTCCGGAGCCTCGAACGATCCTGGTCACGTCTCGGCTCACCTGCGTCTTTTGCCCCGCTTCGGATGGCATCTACAGCCTTCGTAGACGGCGAAAAGTGTCCTGTCCGCTTGCTTGACAGCAACTTTCGATGGGTCAATGCAGATCTATTTATTGCATACTGCCGCGCTTGCGATGCCGAATACTATCCAGACCGCATCACATATCGCCTACCCAATCAACACGGAGGGAGCGGCTCGAATATGACGCTAAAGTCTTGCGAGTCTCGAAACACGGTGTCTGGATGGACCGGAGAATCGCATTTACCCAAGAAAAACGATACTTCGGTTCCGTTCAGGATGGTCCAACTTCGCAGAATGGCTCGGCGATACAGTGGGAGCCAAACCTCGGGTCACACCCCGGCAATCCCAACGTTTATACTTCGAGCACTTTGCGAGGAGATTAATCTCAGCACACGGCCTCGCCCCCACATTCTCCCTTCCAACTCTAGCTCCCAAGTTCTTGCGAACACGGTTCGGGAACAAATTGGGCTGGACGGCGGTGTCGTGGCTGGTGCAATGGAGCACGGATGTATGGACTGTACTCACTTGAAACGATACAAATCCGACTTGGTGGCGACTGGGGCATCTCTCGGAGATCGTATCGATGGGATTGCAGATGATTTGATGGAAAATCAAGTTCCTGTGAGCTCTTTGACTCGTCTTTGACTTTTATCCTGACAAATGCCTCAGAATGTACCTGCCACTTTAGGGGAAGAAATGCCGCCTCCACCAATGCAGACTGGCATTCCATCTGAACCCGAACAGCAAGAATTTCCACCACAGAATGGGCGTCGTGGATACATACACCTTGCAGTTATGGATGGCAAGACAATCAAACACAAGGTTTGGTCATGAAAGCGAAGCTGCGGTATTAATCTGACAGTGTTTCAGATTTGTTCCGTCGATCTGTGCCACAAACCTCTTGTGAACTACAAGAATGGTCGGTTCTGTGAGGATCATTTAGATCTGCGCGATATCTGCGGCATTGTTCCGTGTGGAGCGCTGTACATTCCTCGGAGCCTTCACCTGCGACAATGCGGCACACAAAGATTGGCACGTCAAATATCACAACCGTTTTTCCCGTATGTCCTTTCCTGGAGTCCAAAGAGTGATTCACAGGCAATTGGGTGGGGAGTCACGGTTTGACGGACAATCCGACACTGAAGGAGGTGGACCGAGTCTTCGCGCTGAGATTCCCGATCTCAATGGCGTGGCCGGGGCTCAGGTCAGTCACACCTTTAGGGCGGGAACAACTTATTGCCTGCAGACCATACAGTGGTCTTGCAGGTGTCCAATTGCATGGGGCAAATGCTATCGATCCGAAAGCTCATCACAGGTCCTCGCATTCCTGAATCGCACCTGGGAGCACCATCCAAACTCCAAGCCGAGCTTTATCGCCTACGACGATGCATGCAACTTTTGCGCCACATTGTCACACAGGACGCTAACAGCCCGTGGATCAGGACAACAAAGTTCATTGCGATGCGTGGCACTACATTGGCCACCGAGCCACCGATGTTTTGTGCCGCCTGTGGTGTAATCCTGATCCTACAAACGGTTCACAGCCTGATCTGGTCCTTGTCGACGTCGATGACAACGGACGCACACACACCACCCGCGTTAACACAGAAACTGCTGAACAGCTCAATGCATGGCTGAATGGATTTGAGGCCCAACTTCGTCAGATGTCGGCCACAAATTATGATTTTTGTGTCCATGTCTTGATGTTTCTCTACAAAGAAATGGTTGAGGAGAGAATTTTGAAGAAGCAGCGCACCTTGTCGGACGAATTCTGGGGCGCGGTGGAGGGGATAACACGAGAATAGTAGTTCAAGCCAGTATTAGCCTAGTGTCATTTTGCATATAAACCAAGTCAGAGAGCAAAGAAGGGTGTTCATTGTCGTTGTTTCATTTTTTTGCTTCACGAACAAGCCTCTTAGCCTCGCGCGCTTTGGTTCGATTGCCATTTTGGGTAGGTAGTGGATGGAGCCAAATAACTGATGCCAAACGGGAGGGGGCGTTTATTGCTGTATTCCTACGTGGCTTGACTACGTGAATGTGCATTATATACTATACTATTTTGTGATACTGGATCGGAGGTGCTTGGAAGATGGTGCCAGAAATAATTGATCCATGTATCTGATTCAAAGTTCAATCGTCCCCATCTGACTCAACCTCATACACCAACCCCCCATCCTGGAATTCCTCAGCATCCGAATCCTCTGCCAACCCATCCAAAATACGCAAGACTTCACGGAGCTCGAGGAGGAGATGGTCTCGGCGGCGACGCCATGCCATATCGGAGAGGTGGGTCCAATCGGGAGGGTCGTGATGTCGGAGGCACGCTCTGCCTGCGATATGAGTGCAGCTTCGGCACGAGGGAATCCGGAAGCAAAAGGGTGGCCTGCCGAGCATCCTCCGTTGTTAGAAGCTCTGCAGGCCCCCTCGAGGACATAGCGGTGAACTGGGCGAGTGCTGAAGTGAGGTCACTGTGGACAATGGCCCCGCCTCCAACAGCATAGTAGACAGTGGATGCGGGGGGGGCGAGACGAGGTACCGTGCCCGATCATCGTGATGGGTGAAGCCTGGCGAAGGGATGGTGGCTGGGTGTGCTGGGTGCAGCCTGGCAACGGGATGGTGTGCTGGGTGCTCCAGTCGTGTAGGCAGGGGGAGCAGCACTTGGCGCAGGACGGGGGTGATTGGGTGTCGACGGGGTTGCCAGATGTGAGTAATAGTATGGGGGAGCCGACATCGATGTGCACGAGAATGATCAACACCGTCATGTGATTACGCTTGCACACGAACTCATGTGATTACCCGGCACCACCAAATTTGCTGTATTTCCACCGTGTCCACGGACACCAGACTACACTCAACTAAGCAGATCTCAAGGTCCTCCTCAATAAGGAGAATGCGGTTCTAATCGGACTACCATTGACGAGCTCGTTCGGCATCATCCTTCTCTGAAAGCTCCTGTTTTCGACGCCTTGAAAGCGACTTTGAGCAAGATTAAGGTTCTCGGGCTACAGGTAAATGTACCCACAGGTACCATCCCGGCGAGTGACTGGGACCTCATCTGGCTTTGGTACATACAGTGCTTCGGCAACACACCCCTTTTCTCATCCTCTTTCATCTGCTGGTAAAGCGCCCACTCAACCTCGTAGTCCACTGGTGTGTAGTTCTTCTTGCGAGACCCCTCGCTGCGGTAGCTGGCCTCAAGACGTTGAACGATGTGCTCCGAACTAAACCCAAACAACACACTTATCACCCAAATACAACCCAAGTCTTTCCGGAATAAGCGGTGAGGCCTACGGAAATAAGACTAGGATCGGAAATAGGCCAATCAGCGAGCGCAAGAGCCAAGATTCAGACGAGTGGTAGTCCCTTTAAAGGTCCTAACAAGGTTGAAGGGAAGGTATGTAATTTCCCTTAGGAAGATGAACCTTCACTACAAGATATCACCAGGAATTGACCTGAGCGATAATTGAGCAGTGGAAATAAGATGTTTTAAAAGCTTCGCAGCTTATGAGACAGCAAGTGTTGAGAGTGGTGGTAGTGGGTGGTGGGTGTCGTCCAACGACGTGCAGGAGACCTCAGATAGGTCGACGATATAACAATTCCAAACGATAGCAAGCCCGAAGCTTATTTCCCAAGTGCCGATGATGATAGCTGATGACGGTGACGGTAGCTGATTCCAAAACACCATTCAATTCCAGATGATAGATAGCCTCAATCACGTCCAAGACGTTTCCAATACCCTATTCCTTATTCCAACTTAAGGTTTCCCGATGTAAAGTCCAACGACAATACACACTGAGCCAACCCCAGAGAATAGCCCAATTGCAAGTGTTCAGCCTACTAATACACGGGTGATCTGTACCCTACTCGAGATAATGTCCTGACTACTTATACAAACCCCAGAATCATAGCAAGTCCAAGAACGAAATAGAATTAGTAAAATAGCCCGAGTTCCCCTTCCTCAGCCGTTTAATCCGTCGGAAGGGCTCCCGCGAGCGTATTGCCATTGGTTGGTGAACAGGACGATCGTGATGTCCGCTCGAGTGGCGTTGGTCAGCCTAGGGGTTTGAAACCCTCAGTCTCTTGGCTGACTGATACCGAGTCGTTCGTCCTATTTCCGCCGTCCTGGTCCTTTCCCGCCTTCGCTGACCATCGGGTAATATTCCCTGGTCTCAGCTCCTCGTAGATACCCCTAGTGAGACTTGTCCAGAAAGGGTTCTTATTTCCCCAACTCCGTCTGCTGGAATAAGAACAATCCCATCAGATCTCCTTAGCCGACCTTCGCCAGTCCCGGAACTTCGCCGGAACGTATATCCCCGGGCCTTGAGTCTGTCACATGGAAGTCGCACGGCCTATTGGTGCAGAAATAAGACTATTCCCGCATGCCATTGTTATCAGTATGTCCAGCTTATTCCATCGTGTGGGAATGAGACCAGAAATAGTCTCTAAAGAGGTTTGTGGGCTACACATTCCTCTACAGTTTCGAGGCGAGCACTGTCAGTCCGCAGGGTAGTTCCCTACCCTTGTACCCGTTACTCTGTGATCACAACCCATCTGGCTATACCGAGACTGTATACCAGTCCTTAGAAATAAGCCTATACTGTAATCGACTATTCCTGAAACGCGCAAATGTGTGGTGTTTAGGTATAGACGGATTCCAGACAGTTCAATGTCTGAATCTCTTCTTCCAAGCACGATGGACACGGTTGCTGGAAGAGATTGGGTATAAGTGGTCAACCAGATTATGTATAATTTATTCACCGTTCCTCATATTGGGCGCGGCCTCTTGAGCAAACTCTGCACGCAATTTAGCCGCCGAAGGGTCACTCTTGGTCTCTCTCGGAGGCTGTAGCACATATAACTCAACATTAGGTGTTAGAGGGTGCAAAACATACCGAGCCATAGAAATGCGGCTTTTCCTTGCTATTGCTTCGCTCTTCCTGAATCAAATGTGAGTGGAAACATGCCCCAGGGTCCTTAGTACTCACTTTGACGATATTTGGCACAAGCGAGACATCTGGCTGCAGGCGTACGAGATGGCGAAACTTGTATTTTTGGGTGTTTTTTGCTCACTGGGGCTGAATTTAATGTTAGAGAGCTTAGTTTTGTGCCAGGGGGTAATAGGTACACGTACCTGTCCATTGGTTCCATATCTTGATGATTGAAGAAATTTGTGTCGTGGTTTGAGACAAAGGATGGGGTACGTTTGGGCAAATAAACCCAAATCTGGGTCATTTCATGTTCCGAAGATAAATCTCTGAATAAATGGCGCAAAATCTAGATTTTATTGGGCATACCTTTAAGTCAAAAGAACAATTCTGCCTCCTCACATTGCGATATTGGTTGTAGTGAAGAAGAGGATCGGGTTTTTGGGGCCGATCAGTGGGACGAGTTAGCGATCAGGCCGGGACGAGTTAGCGATCATGTAGCCAAGCTTAGATATTCAAAGATTCAGCGTGGATGCGGTGAAATTCATTAGATTTCCACTCAAATCCCTTACAAACTCAGGTGGAGACGGTGGAAGTCATTAGAAAAATGTGATTAACTGACAAAACAAATCGAAAGTAATGTAGCTAGTTTGCAGCCCTGAGTTCGTCTATAGTAGAGTACAAGCCAGCCCCAGCCTCCGCCCGTGCGAGCCCGAGCTCCTTCTCCTCCTCCGCCTGCTCTGCACTGAGGGACGAAATACTCCTCCTCCGTCTTGAAGTCATGCTCAACCCAGCGGAACAGCCCTCCCGCGGTGTACTGGGTGAACGAGTAGCGGTGCTCCTTGCGGCCGATGGGAATATTAAAGTGGTAGATGGCGGCGCTGGGGATGAGGATGGTGCAGCCAGGGGGAACTCAATGACGAGCTTGCAGTCCCATAGGACGAGATGGCCCGTCTTGTAATCGAAATCCCCGAGGGCGGTGATGGCGCACAACCCAAATGCGAGATTGGCAAAGTCACGGTGGCTGAGGGCACATGTGCGAGGGCCGAGGTTGAAGGTACAGCAGAAAAATGCCGTTCTTGAAGGGGCGACAGAGGTGGGTGTAGCGAGTGTACAAGAGGGTCATGTATATAACATAGAAGTCGAAAAGCCGTGGTGCCCAGTTAGCAAAAACACCTGTGAAACAGTTAATAAGGCAAATGAGTGGTGGACTGTGGCATACCGGTAGCAAAGCCAGCAAGGCGGATGAAAGCAGGGAGCACAGTCAAGCAATTGAGGATGCGGGTTCTCACTCCGTTGACGAGTGCCCTAGGACGCTTCTGACCACCACCCATGGAGTCGCCCTTGGTGAGCTGTGGGAAGTTTCCGCGCTGGTGGGAGCAGCGCTCCTCCGAAACACAGCAATCTGGAGTGCCGCCTCCATGGCAGCAACAGCGGGGTCATGAACGCGCATGAAATTGGGGTCATCTGGCATGCCACCGAAGACGGCGCAGACCTTCTGGGCAGTGTCCACGATCGGTCTGCTGGTGCTGGAATAGAAGATGAGAAAGGATATCAGGGGAGATGAAGGACGCACGGGCCACAGTAGGGAATATACTGGAAGCCCTGGAAGCAGCGCTGGGGCCCGAAGAAGTCTGGGAGACGGTGGGTTGGGGCCACACTGTCTTCCACCATGCCTGCCTCCTCCTCTCGCACACACCGTCCCGGTAGCCGATCCATCCAGTAGAGGCGATGCGAACCTTCCTTATCCGAATGGGCCTGGATGGTGACAGGGGTTTGGTGAGGCGGGGATGACATCGAGGAGTATGTCGCTGAGTTTGGTGGTAGATGCGCATTGTGGCGCGGGATGGCGGGGATGTGGGGGCGCGATCGAGGAGTATGTCAGTTGAGCTTGGTGGTAGCTCACTGCGCATTGTGTTTGCGCTTTGACCGCGCCTTGTCACGCGCCTGGCGGCCAGTGGGAGCGGTGGAGATGGAGGGGGTGGCACTGGAGGTGGAAGCCATGGAGCAGAGGAGGCACGGCTGAAGGGAAGCCGTGGAGGTGGAAGCCGTGGCAGGAAACCAGGTTAAGGGCGACATTGAAGAGACAGTGCTGATGGCACCGAGGGGCGGGCCACTGTCTAGCTCGCTGAGGTCTTCGTCAGGGCGCCCAGTGCTGAGCTGGAGGGAGTGGACGACAGCAGCGGCAATATTGAATGTGTGAGTGCTGATTTGTTGCCACTCAGAGAAGGTACGGCCGGTGCGGGTGGTGCGGAACTGGAACGCATCAGTGTCTGGATCGGCAAAGCCTGGATGGAATGGGAGTCAGTCAGTAAAGACAGTGGCAAGGGATTCTGGGCAAGATTTCACAAGCATAAGGACGAGTGGCACTACAGGGGCCATTGAAGAAAAAAATTGTCCAGCTTGTGAGTTCCATGCAAGGATCTCACAAGCTGGAAAGACCACACGTCAACGCCGACAAGAACGAGCGGATCCCCGGCAGGAGTTCCAGCACGCATCGTCGTTGACAGTGGGAGAGAGAGGCTGGTCCCAAAAGGAAGACGATCAAACTTACCCGGTGGTGGCATTGGTGGCACGGTGTAGGGTAGTAGATGATGGGGTGGAGGAAGAGGAGACGGGAGAGTGGAAAATGATCCACCTCCCGCCTTTAAGGGAGGGAACAAAGGGGTGCTTTGTTGCTTCAGTTGATCTAATTGATTGGAATGATGGGCACAGGGTCCTTCCACCGTGTCCACCAATTCCACCGCTTCCACCGATCAAGTTGATTGATTGAGAGAGTAGCACTATTTCCACCGCAGCCATCACAACTACTGACAGGCTGACGTTGACACACCGTAACAAGAGTGCGCGGCATCTAGTGCTATTTTGCGATTTCCTAGGACCAGTATTTATACAACGGGAAAGCGCTAGCACTTCTGAAGTGTTATTACTAGCACTCAGGACTCTGGCTAGGTGATAAAAGGAGAACTGGAGTGAGCCCAAGCTGCCGGTTGTAGCATCAGATACGACTAGTGTGACGCGCTAGTACGGTCTGAAGGCACAAACCAGGGGAAATAACCATAAGCCTACACAGTCAAGGTGCTAGCACCTAGGAAGCGAGACACAGGAGAGTGGTATTGCGAGCACGCTAGCTGAGGTGCGAGCGGCGAGTCTGGGATCTGAAGGGTAGTAAACTATGCGCTAGCAGCCTTCTAGCAAGGGCGCTAGTATGCGGACCCTCTAGCGATCGACCCGAGACCGAAACACAGATGCGAGCACGTGACGTCGCGACGCGGTCGCGAGTCACAAACAGAGACAAGTAGACAGTAGAGGAATAGCTAGCAGGCTATTGGTGCGGATGCGCGGGTCACCACATATGCAGTAACGGATAAACGGACTGCTAGCCGGTGCTCTGACTCGTGCTAGATGACTCCAGGCGGCGGATTCAACTCCGCTTCGTGAGGATAGCGATTCCAGCAGCTGATGGCAAGCTGAGGGATCACTCACGATACCCTTAAATGGACGCTAGCGGATCAGTGTGGCTGTTCTGC